>JAVIAB010000124.1:65141370-65387067 GCA_032433765.1 Megaustenia siamemsis
TATAGAAAGTAAGACCAGTTTATACAGCTACTGTTGTTTATATAGAAAGTAAGACCAGTTTATACAGCTACTGTTGTTTATATAGAAAGTAAGACCAGTTTATACAGCTACTGTTGTTTATATAGAAAGTAAGACCAGTTTATACAGCTACTGTTGTTTATATAGAAAGTAAGAGCAGTTTATACAACTCTTATTCTTCCACCTTTCAACTCCCTGTGTAGATAAGATCTTCCACAAGCTCTCTCCAAGCCGTTCTATTTATTGCCATTCTTTTAAGATCATTCTGTGTCTTCCTCATAATCTTCATCTCTGCTTCCATCTTTCTTCTCCAAGAATATGTTGTCGTCCTCTTTATCTTTTTCCTTGGGGATTCCGAAAACAGGGCCTGTTGTGTGTAACGCTCTCATTTGGATTCCGCAGTGTGTGTCCTATCCAGCGCCATAGTCTCTTTATTACTAGTTTTTGACTGGTCTTCTTCTCCTTCTCTTTTCACCTAAAAATAATATATATATATATATATATATATAAAATAACGATACCTAAAAGGTGTCGTGGTTTATATCATTTGTCGTTCTTGAGCTGCTCGAATTGTCTGAATTAGTGATTTTCCTTTGTTGTTACATGTCTCTGTCACTGCATCTATCCATCTTCTTCTCGGCCTTCCTCTTGGTCTTTTTCCATGCATTCTCGAGAAGAACGCCCTTGAAGGTGATTGATAAGGATTCATTTTGACCAGGTGGCCAAACCATTTAAGTTCTTGTTGTTCTATATATTCTTGGCAGGGTTTTGTTCCTACCACTTTTCTTATGGTTTCATTTGGTATTCTATCTCTTCTTGTGTTGTTTGTTACTTTTCTCAAGCATCGCATCTCACATGTATTGATCTTTCTTAATTGTGATTTAGACAGGGTTCATGTTTGACTTTCATAGCACAAAGTTGGTATGAAAATGCTATTTATCATTTGTTGTTTAGCTGGCATAGAAATGTTTGGATGTCTTAGCAATGGTGAAAGCTGGTATGTAACAGCATTTGCTTTTTGTATTCTCATGTCAATTTCACTGTCTAGTTTTCCATCTTCTGTGAACATTGTGCCCAAATACTTGAATTCTTCTACTTGTTTTATTTCTTTATCTTTGATCTTAATGTTTAATGGGTGTCTTAATTTGCTTATTCTCATAGCCTTTGTTTTTGCTGCGTTAATTTTCATACTGTAGGTTGTGCAGCTTTTATCTAGAGATGTTAAATGCTGTTGTAGCAGGTTTTCGTCCTCATATATTAGGCATTGGTCATCTGCGAAGAGTAACTCATTGATGTTGGAACTTTCTACCTTTATGTTATTATTTGATTTGTCCTTGTTGTTGGTTATTTCCTGATTTATTTTGTCCATATATATGATGAAGAGGAGTGGTGAGAGGACACATCCTTGTCTTACACCTGTTGTAACCTGAAACCATTCTGACAGACCTTCCGATGTTCTAACGGCACTTTGACTGTTTTTATATAATACCATTATATTATCTAGTAGTTGTCCTGCTACCCCGTAGGTATCTAAAGTTTGCCAAAGTTTGTTCCTGTCCACACGATCAAACGCTGTAAGAATAAATCACAAATAAATCCGTTCGAAATAGCACAAGAAACGCTTGAATTTCTTTTACTACGGGCATTGAAATTCACTTATTATTTAAATTTGACTCCCATCGAAAATTGCATCGTGTTGCCAGCACAGTCACACACCGGAAGTCCCCATTTTGACTGGTACTTTTCCATAATTCTATGTTTGTGATTTTGTCCTGCCATTCCCATCCTTTTATTCTGCACAATCATCCATTAGTGAAGGCCTGTATCTTCATGATTGTCATTTTTGTTGTTCTCCATGTTCCACAGCCATATAATAATACTGACAACATTGGAGATGAAAATGTTAATTTTTGTATTTAATTAATTGTTTTGGAATTTCATATATTTTCTAGTGCAACGAATGCTAATAATTTGATAAACGACCAGTTTGTACTATCACCGTGTGTTTATTTTGTAAACACCAGCTTTTAATCTCTGGGATTCCTCTGAAAGTCTGTGAGCGTTTTCAAAGATTGGATTTTGGCTGAATACGTGTTTTGTTCGCAGTACACATTGGCACAGTGGGAGTGGTTATATCTCGCCAAACAAGGCTGATAAGTTTCAATGTTAGAGGTATAACTGATACTAAAATGCTTGAACTATTTGGATAACTGTAAAAAAATGATTCTTTACAAAAAAAATGCTCATGATAATGATTTGGTTTTTGTAGTATTAAAAATAAGCAAAATGATAGTGTACTCACAGTAGCCAAAAAAGGAATTTAAGTCAACGGTCACAACGTAACCGGTCAGAGATATGTGTATGACTCAGTCTTAATAGCAGAGTCGGAGAATGAACAACGTGATATGATAGACATAATAGGATAAGAAAGCAACAAGAAAGGTCTCAGTCTGAATAGTAAGAAAACATAAGTAATGGTGATATCAAAGCAACAAGAAAGGTCTCAGTCTGAATAGTAAGAAAACATAAGTAATGGTGATATCAAAGCAACAAGAAAGGTCTCAGTCTGAATAGTAAGAAAACATAAGTAATGGTGATATCAAAGCAACAAGAAAGGTCTCAGTCTGAATAGTAAGAAAACATAAGTAATGGTGATATCAAAGCAACAAGAAAGGTCTCAGTCTGAATAGTAAGAAAACATAAGTAATGGTGATATCAAAGCAACAATCATAACTGTCATGCAACATAAGAATAAAGAGGGCAAATCTGAAGCAAATGTAGAGCGTCAAATACTTGAGCACAATAACAACATTTCACAGAAGATGCCTCACAGAAATAAAAAGCAAAATAGCTCAGGCCGAAGTAGCATTTCAGAAAAAGAAAAACGTCTTGAGCAACAAGTCAATTATCAGTGCTATAAACAGCAAATTCTCATCTATAAAAGCATATCATGTACAGTAGATAAAGAAATGAAAAGACGATTAGATGTCACAGAGGTGGGACTTCTTAGAAGAATGTTAAAAGAGTTCCCTAGATAGCTAAAAGCACCAACGAGGAAATTCTCAAAAAGGCCAAAAAAAAGGTAGCTCATAAGAAACATTAGTAAGAAACAGTCAACATTTTTTGGAAGCCATCATGCACATCTGAGAGGAAATTTGGAATACTGTTAGAACTGGCAAAATACAGGGAAAAAGAAATCACTGACGACAAAGAAAGAAGATACTGGATAGCTTGGTATCATGGCATGGAAGACATTTATCAACAGAATTGATACGATACACTATGGATAGAAAGTTGTTAAAGGACATAATCGTCAACGCCAACCGGTAATATACATGATGATGATGATCGTGTACTCACCTTCTAATGGCTCTCCGTTGACAAACCAAAATATCTGAGGTATGGGGAGTCCATCGGCCAAACATTCAAACTGAGCTGTCCCGTTCTCTGCAACAACTACGTCCTTTGGCTGTGTTTTCCAAGAAGGGCGGGCTGATCATTAATAAATAAAGGTTCTCAATAAGTCATAATAGTCAGTTGGGGGCACAGTTAACATTTAGTTTAACTTACAGTTAAAATTCAGATTACTCTACATGTATAATTATAATTAAATTACAATTGACAGTCAGTTTAAATTAGTTAACATCCAATTTAACTTATAGCTAACATTCAGATTAATTTACAGTTATAATTCAGTTTACAATTGACATTTAATTTAAATTACAGTTATAATTATTTTTCTACCAACTCTGTGCTATCAGTGCCATAATTGGACGCTGGACTCTAGAACAATAAGAAAGATAACGACCACCGAAATGAAATGTGTCAGAAGAATGACAGGAAACAGCTTAAGGGACAGAGTAAGAAACACTGACCTATGGAAGAAACTAGAAATTGAATTAGCCATCGAAAACATAAAGAAACAACAGATAAATTGGTTCGGCCACATAACAAGACACAAAGAACTAACAATGACTCAAAGAGCCATACACAAACGCTACGAAAACGCCAGATTAAGAGGAAGACCGAGAAAGAGATGGATAAAGGGAATACTAGAGTCACTAGGAGGAATAACATCAGAAGAGGCCAGCAGAAGAGCAACGAATCGCAGATTGTTTCTCCCCTCGACGCCAACGGCAACAGAGGAAGGATAGAAGAAGAAGAAGAAGTAGAAGAGTTATAATTAAGATTCCAATCGACATTCAATTTAACTTACAGTTATAATTCAGATTACACTTGACTTTTAATTTAACCTACAGTTATAATTAAGATTACACTCGACATTTAATTTAACTTACAGTTGTAATTCAGTTTACAATTGACTTTTATTTTAACCTACAGTTATAATTAAGATTACACTTGAAATTCAGTTTAACTTACAATTATAATTCAGATTACACTTGACATTCAATTTAACTTACAGTTAACATTCAGGTTGACGGACATTTCCAGTATAGAACTCTCTTGTTCTCTGTAACTGTCACACATGTATGTCCCAGCGTCTTCAAACTGAAGATCTCTGATGACTAGCTCCTGCCCTCCACTGTTACCTCGCAGAACACGGTCATTGAATGGTTGGTTGTCATTTCTCTTCCATGCCACAGTTGGGGGTGGACTGTAGAAGGAAAACAAAAACAGAGTATTAGAGAATGGTCAATAGTTAAGTAACATCACAACATTATAACAGTTCTATATGACTCAAAGGTGCGGTTATGGTTATGGTAGGCCCCGGTACCACTGCAAACGAATTAAAATCCATAATTGCTTAACCGCCCGTACCAGTGGAATCATCCGAATTAATATCTCATCTCCCGTAAAAAGAAAGGCAGCTGCAGTCCCCATCATAGCAGTCTCAGCACACGCCAAAAGACATAAGGCGAAACAGCACAGAAAGTGAACACAGCCATCTGTTCCCTGTCATACGATATCATCATTCATCGCTAGCAATCGGAATATCGCAAAACGGATGAAACGCACAGCTCATGGTTTGTACAGAGCACTTAACACAATAGCTCCTGCAAAAAGCCAGACTTGGAATATGAGGAAACTGCAACAAGGGACATTTTTCAGACACAGCCTATAATGGTTCTTGCCGCATATCCGCCATATTAACCCTGGTGACAAATAAAGCTGTGGAAATATTATTTACAATGGCCAGCAGTTAGAAACCCGAATATCACTTTTTGAATAAAAGTTGATTGAATAGAATTGTCATTATACGTAGGAAATTCTAGGAAAAAACTGTCACTATTTGCAGCCAGTAACAAAAAAAAATGTAAAGAGCCCCCGTCACGCCAAGTGGCGTATAGGGAATATGATGTTAGTGACCATACATTTTACAGACCTTCAGCACATGATTTTTGGGGTAATGTGGTCGGTATTACGCACGTTCCGCTTTATTTTCCCAGAAAAAAAATCCGGTACCCATTAAAGGCTGGGTGAACCGGAGTTCGTCGGTTGGGATCGAACCCTACTTCTTGTTCTTTGTTGTCCAGTTCACTAACCACTGAGCTATCGCGGCTCCTATTTGCAGCCAGTGCTGCAAGTGAAATAACACAATTAGAGGGAATATAAATATTTGAAGGAAAGCCACATTAGATGTGTTGAGGCCACAACACTAGAGGTATTATCAATATCAGATGGAGAACCCATTAAATTAGAAGGTTTTCTACATTTGAGCGAAAGCCTCAACTTTAGAGGGGCTGTCACTATTCTCGACTAAAAATTTCGGTACCATCTAAGGTCTGGTGAACCGAAAGGTCAGTGGGTTCAAAGATAAAGAACTTGTCTCTTGTCTATACTGGACTAGTAGTTTCCCAGCTACCAGTCGGTCGAAAGATAAAACTCGTCTTTTGTCTATACTGGATTAGTTTCCCAGCTACCAGTCGGTCGAAAGATAAAACTCGTCTTTTGTCTATACTGGATTAGTTTCCCAGCTACCAGTCGGTCGAAAGATAAAACTCGTCTTTTGTCTATACTGTATTAGTTTCCCAGCTACCAGTCGGTTGAAAGATAAAACTCGTCTTCTGTCTATACTGGACTAGTTCACCAGCTACCAGTCGGTTGAAAGATAAAACTAGTCTTTTGTCTATACTGGATTAGTTTCCCAGCTACCAGTCGGTTCAAAGATAAAGAACTAGTCTTTTCACTATACTGGACTAGTTTCCCTGCTACCAGTCGGTTGAAAGATAAAACTCGTCTTTTCACTATACTGGACTAGTTTCCCAGCTACCAGTCGGTTGAAAAATAAAACTCGTCTTTAGTCTATACTGGACTAGTTTCCCAGCTACCAGTTGGTTGAAAGATAAAACTCGTCTTTTGTCTATACTGGACTAGTTCACCAGCTACCAGTCGGTTGAAAGATAAAACCCGTCTTTTGTCTATACTGGACTAGTTCACCAGCTACCAGTCGGTTGAAAGATAAAACCCGTCTTTTGTCTATACTGGACTAGTTCACCAGCTACCAGTCGGTTGAAAGATAAAACCCGTCTTTTCACTATACTGAATTAGTTTACCGACCATTAATTACTTTATCATAGTAACAAACATACCACAGCTGTTTGTCATTGATCGTTTAGTTACGTTCTAATTTGCCTCCTTTCAGATTTTTTTTAATGCATTAACATCTAATATACATTCGCGTTTATTTATTTATTTTTTGTTGGGGGGAAATTAAATTAGACATCTTCAATTGTAATAGTATTTGTAGTTAAAAAGTGAATTTTGCACAACATATGTCTTACATTTGTCAATGTTTCAATTATTTCTGTTTACCAACATTATTTTAATAAATGTCCTTAATTCAAGAATTACCTAAGCAAGGAATTATTAATGTACAATTGTGTGTGTGTGTGCGTGTGTGTGTGTGTGTGTGTGTGTGTGCGTGCGTGTGTGTGTGCTATCATAATCTGAAACGTCTTCCATAGATAATCAGTTCAGCGTAATGTACTAGACTCAGGACATCATCATCTATAAATGCTGCTCCATTTTCATCTTTAAAACTAAAATGCAAATTTGAAATTAAAGCAAACAACTGTGATGAATCTTTGTTTTCATTTCCTTTGACCCATCATTTCCTTGGACCCATCATTTCTTTAGACACATCATTTCCTTGGACCCATCAATTTCCTTGGACCCATCATTTCCGTAGACCCATAATTTCCTTAGACCCATAATTTCCTTAGACCCATCAGTTTCTTGGACCCATAATTTCCTTGAATTCATCAATTTCCATGAACCCACCAATTTCCTTGGGCCCATCATTTCCTTTAAACCATCAGTTCCTTGATCCCATCATTTCCTTGGACCCATCAGTTCCTTGGACCCATCATTTCCTTGGACCAATCATTTCCTTGAACCCATCAGTTCCTTGGACCCATCATTTCCTTGGACCAATCATTTCCTTGAACCCATCAGTTCCTTGGACCCATCATTTTCTTGGACCAATCATTTCCTTGGACCCATCAGTTCATTGGACCCATTATTTCCTTGGACCCATCATTTCCTTGAACTCATCAATTTCCTTGGACCCATCATAACCTTGAACTCATCAATTTCCTTGAACCTATCATTTCCTTGAACTCATCAATTTCCTTGAACCCATCAATTTCCTTGAACCCATCAATTTCTTTGGGCCCATCATTTCCTTTAAACCATCAGTTCCTTGATTCCATCATTTCCTTTGACCCATCAGTTTCCTTGAACCCATCATTTTCTTTGACCCACCATTTCCTTGGACCCATCAGTTCCTTGGATCCATCAGTTCCTTGGATCCATCAGTTCCTTGGATCCATCAGTTCCTTGGACCAATCATTTCTTTGAAACCAATCAGTTCCTTGGACCCATCAGTTCCTTGGACCAATCATTTCCTTGGACCCATCAGTTCCTTGGACTCATCAGTTCCTTGGACCCATCAGTTCCTTGGACCCATCAGTTCCTTGAACCCATCAGTTCCTTGAACCAATCAGTTCCTTTGACCTATCAATTCCTTGGACCCATCAGTTCCTTGGACCCATTATTTCCTTGAACCAATCAATTTCCTTGAACCCATCAATTTCCTTGAACCCATCATTTCCTTGAGCCCATCACTTCCTTAAACCCATCAGTTCCTTGATCCCATCATTTTCTTGGGCTTTTTAGTTACTCGAAAAACGTTTTAGCAGGTTGGGGAAGAGGAGAAGTGATTTAGCTGCATGGAGAGTAGTGATCCTCTATGTCAAGATGTTAGGTTTAGAGTTATGATCATCACAGAAGTACTTTATCGCTTGAAGAGACTCTGATGATGCAGGGAAAGGAAAATGGGTAGTGACAAGACAGGTTTCTCTCTAATTCGCGCCAGCGCCTATTGTGGCTCTACCTTGTTACAGCTAATTATTACTGTTATGATCACTTAACAGCATTTTCATGTTCTTCAGTTTAAGCGAATCATTTCAGAGGAAGAGGCATGTTTACAGCATTTGGAATAAAAATAACAAATAATCAACAGAAAAAAAATAGAACTGTATATGGTCGATATGGCAGGATCGAACCTATACTCCTTCGCACAGCGCTTAGCCACGAGAAACCAAACGCTAGAGCATACGGACAACGCAACTATCTTAAAAAAATAGCTATCATTGGCGATATATTGCACGCAGATGTACTATGACTATAGCATATGGCTACGATTACAACTCGGAAATAAATTGTGTATCTGTATTTAACTCTGCAATTTAACTTGATCATAGATAAGTCTTCTTCTTCTACCTTTTTAGCTCCCAGTGGAGCATAGGTTTTCAACAAACACTTTCCAAGTCGTCCTGTTTTTTGCCATTCTTTTAAGATCATTCCATGTCTTTCCCATCATCTTCATCTCTGCTTCTATCTGTCTTCTCCAAGACTTCCTTGATTTTCCTCTTTGTCTTTTCCCCTGGGAATTCCAAAATGGCCTGTTGTGTAATACTCTCAGTTGGCTTCTGCAGTGTGTGTCCTATCCAGCGCCATCGTCTTCGCTGTATCTCTTTATCCACTGGTATTTGACTGGTACATGTCTATAACTCTATGTTAGTGATTTTGTCCTGCCATTTCCATCCTTTTATTCTGCGTAAGCATCCATTGATGAAAGTCTCTATCTTCATGATTATCAATTTTGTTTGGTTATCATAGATAAGTGTTAATTTTTAAAAACTCGTTTATAGAAACGTTTGAATTTGTTGACATTAGGTGGTTTATTTTAGTCAGAAAATTATATCCAAACCAGCAAAATAACTCCATTAAACAAACACGTGACTTACTTCCCAGAAAAGATGCACTTCATTTTGAAGTCGGAGCCGACCAGGCCTTGTAAATCAAATCTGGAAGTTGGCCACAGCTTAGTCATTTGTGACGTGAGGAGACTCGCTATGGGAAAGAAACCAAAAAATGAACTAGTCTCCAAAACATACTCGTTTTATTGAAGCCTCATACTAACAATTATTGGATCGTCTTATTGAAGCTTAACACTAACAATTATTGAATCGTCTTATTGAAGCTTAACACTAACAATTATTGGATCGTCTTATTGAAGCTTCACACTAACAATTATTGGATCGTCTTATTGAAGCTTCACACTAACAATTATTGAATCGTCTTATTGAAGCTTCACACTAACAATTATTGGATAACAAGATTTTAAAAAAACCAGAATGAAAACGTGAACGAGCATCTACGTTTTGCAGATATGTAAGGGAACTAAAAAGATAAAACATGTGCTGAAGTGGAGAAAGCAACATTAAGCAGGTAACTGTGAGGTAACATCATTAAAGATATTGATGTCAGTTAAAATGCATTAATTAGATCAATCATAATTATCAGGTTTTATTTCAGAGAAGTGTGAAACGGTTGAGCAAAATGGTATGGACAGGTGAGGTCCAGATTATGTTGATAAATTTGGTATGAACAGGTGAG
The DNA here is from genome assembly GCA_032433765.1 of Megaustenia siamemsis. Taxonomy (NCBI): domain Eukaryota; kingdom Metazoa; phylum Mollusca; class Gastropoda; order Stylommatophora; family Ariophantidae; genus Megaustenia; species Megaustenia siamemsis. The sequence continues at coordinate 65,151,313 of JAVIAB010000124.1, forward strand.
GTCCAGATTATGTTGACCAATTTGGTATGGACAGGTGAGGTCTAGATTATGTTGACGACATTGGTATGGACAAGTGAGGTCTAGATTATGATGACCAATTTGGTATGGACAGGTGAGGTCTAGATTATGTTGACGACATTGGTATGGACAGGTGAGGTCTAGATTATGATGACCAATTTGGTATGGACAGGTGAGGTCTAGATTATGTTGACGATATTGGTATGGACAGGTGAGGTCTAGATTATGTTGACGACATTGGTATGGACAGTTGAGGTCTAGTTATCAGTTTCATAGCAGGAGATCTAGTAAAGGTATCAGTCTGATAGCGCGAGATTTTGCATAATCATAAGTTTTATAAGATGAGATTTAGAAAAAGACATCAATTTGATTTCGTGAGATTTAGTCTATGTGTTAACTTAATGAAATGAGTTTCAGTTTCGATATCAAAAGAAAGGGACGAGACTTGGTCTTTATTATCCAGATATCATGTATCTTCACCGCAATGCACAACAAAGACATGTGAAAGAGTATTAAAACAGGTAAATGAATTTAAATATCTGGGAACAATGTTAACTTCAGATGGTAGATTTACAACAGAGGGTGAGATGCAGAATGGCTCAGGCAAAAACAGCTTTCCAAAATATTATGAAGATACTATGCAATCCATTTTTGACAATAGAAATAAGAAAAAGAGTTCCTAAATGTTATGTAGAGCCAGTCTTAACATATGGATGTGAATCATGGACAATAAGACAACAGACAAGAAAATCACTGGAGGCTGTAGTCATGTGGTTTTACAAAAGAATGCTGAGAATACCATGGACAGCTATGAAGACTAATGATAACGTTCAGAAAGAGGCCAACGCAAAAAAAGATAGCTAATTTCCAATATTAGGAAGAAACAATCATCACTTTTCGGCCATGTAATGAGAAGAGAACAGTTGGGATATATTGTGACAACCGGGAAAGTTGATGGGCGAAGAGATAGAGGGGAGCAAAGAGAAAAGACGCCAGACAGCTTAAGAGAATTCTTGGCAGAAGGTCAACAACAGAAATGATAAATAACTGTCGAGATCAAAAGTTGTGAAGATACATGATCAACGACGCCAGCAGGCATGGTACTTGATGATGATGATAATGATGATGATGATCATCTATCTAAATTTCCGGCTATCTTTTCTGGATGTCCGTTTCTATTGACAAGTGAAACGTTTCTATTGACAAGTGAAACTATCTATTGACAAGTGAAACTATCTATTGACAAGTGAAACTATCTATTGACAAGTGAAACTATCTATTAGTTTGTTCGTTGATTATGATTCATACTTCCTTGCACATCGATGTACTGCGGAGGTCCAATCACAGACATTCTCATGATGTTGTTGTAAGCCACACAGTAGTAAGGATTCATATTTTTGTCTTCAACAGTCACATAGGTAAAGTACAGCCGATCTGGTACAATGAAACAAAAATATATCAATTGAAGTCTATGCATTAGAAAAATATACATTTTTTTTTACTATTTTAATAATAAATTATTAATAGGCTTTTTAAAAAAAATATTCATAAACTTTCCACAGCAATATTATTAATAAGCTTTTGTTAATTTTAAAATTATATCTTTTCACGGTAAATTATAGATAATCTTCTAAAGAAATCACTACTAAATGTTTCTTTACAAAATATTAATAAGCTTTAGACTATACAATATTGCTAGTCTTTCTGACAAAACATAATTGCTAGACTTGAATTATATTCTATTAATTAATTTTGGACAGAAAAAAAACACATTTTTATTGTTCATTTTTGTTTCTATGTTATAATTTAGAGTGTTTATCTAATGGAATCTCCTTTTCCAAGTATTTTCCCTCTCTCGCACTTCTCTCCTGTTATGCACCTTCGAGCGTCGAGAGCGATACAATGTTCTAGTTATCGCTCTTCCTACAGTCTAAACCATTGTTGATTGAAACTGCTGGAGCGTTTCTCATGTGTTGTCAGACCATCTTATTATGTGTCTAGAACGAGCTTTCCTTCCATCTCCTAGTATTTATATATGTTCTATATGGTAAAGAATCTTTTGGCATTCCTTCTAGATGAGTAGATCATTTTGTCTATGATTGTAGTTTAGAATTGATTCAATGCCTAATCTCTCTCATGACATCATTTCTGATTACTATCTCTTCTGGCCAGTCGAAGCTCTTTTATCAAAAACGTATTCTTTAATTATATTATCTTTAGTTACATATATACCCTCATAGTCCATGGTGATTCTGCTGTCCCAGTAGACTGGCTGCAGGGCCCCATTATCGGTGTATGCCCAATAGATTTGAGCGTCAGGGACACTGTCTGGGGACTGGCAGTTCATCGTCACAGGATTCCCAGCTTCTGGTTTATGGTGAATGGGGTTGCTTGTCGTGAACTCGTCCAACTTGGCCATCTTCAGATTGAACTTGATTGTAGCCGCCCTTCATACAGGATAGTTAGTGAATTAAAACACATAATTGTAGCACCATATAACATATATTTATACAAACATATGGCCTTTTAAAGTCGGAACTATCTAGGATTCGTTCCGATAAAAATTAAGAAATTTAAATGTCACACTTAACTGTAACAACTTATTTAATGTTTTTTTCCATTAATTTGATAAAAATTGTGTAAATATAATCATAAGAAAATAAATATAATATCCATTGCAATTTAAATACAGGAGCGTTTCAGGGGCTGGAGTTTTACAATGTTCTCGTTTTATTGTGATAGAGAGTTCCGGCTAAGTTTCTCTTAGAAATAAAGTATAAAGTAACATATATATATATATATATATATATATATATATATACATATATACGACTGTTTATCCACAACAAGGTGCCGGAACTCTTATCATCCAATACTCCATTAGACAATATATTTCATATATCAGGCATTTTAAACTCTGGTCTATTTAATTTTTCGAAAGTATATTGTAGGTATCAAATTATATTCTTTTAACGTATTTATATTATAGGCTTACATTTCCAAATAACAAAATAAAATAATATAAAACAGCAAGTTGTGAAGTCTGGTGCGGCTCCTCCAACACCCTCCAGGACACATAATACATAACAGAAACGGTAAGAAAACCCATCAAACTAACACATAATGTTCTTACAGGTTTCCAAATTGGAACCATCGCATTGATTTGACTGCCTTCTTCACGAATATTAGCTTCAGGCTTAGAAAATTCATACCTTGCTTTCCTTTCTACTCTCAAACTTGCTAATTCCTTACACATTTTTAAAATCCAATTTTTTGAACAAGCAGCCACTAAATTGTTTTATAATACAGCTTTTTGTTCTGGAGTCCAACAGTCGAGCATATCTTCTTGTACGTCTTTACTTGTCGTTGTAATAACCGCCTACTATCGAGATCACTATCACTTCCGGGTCTTCCAGAGCTAATTCTAATCAGATTTATTATTGCACAATTACTATCACTATATTCACTGATCTTACGATTTAACTTTACAGCTGCGGTAGCGAAAGAGGAAATCAGGATAATTTTACTAGTCCTCTAGTAAAACTAATTAGTCTTAAGGTTATCCTCATTGCACACCGAACAACTGCCTATAAGAGCTAAGATTTTCTCCTCCAGAAAATTCCGCAGTGTGTAACAATACATTGGATCACAAGTCCTCCCCTGTTCTCTTCGTAGCTTTAATGAATTTAGTCAACAAATTTCTTGACTAACATAAAGATCCAGGAGTCACACTAGGGGTAGAGATTCACGTAAAACTATCACGACGCACCCCCAAAACATTCATCCACGTCGTCAAAATTACGAGTTGCAGCAAGTTGACTGTTGCACAGGAAGTTCCGCTTCCGCTTCATGTAACTTCTTGCTGACAGGCAATTATCGATTCTAATTGAAATTTTCTTCATACTGAAATAGTAATAACAACATTGAACTGTACTGTCAACAAACAGAAGGTGGCAGCACCAGATTGTCTGAGCATCGCAAGACATGTGTCACCATTGTCAATGGCCATATCATAAAAATGGAAGCTGGTTGCAATACTATATAGTTTTGATAAAAATGTAAAATGGGTATATCTGGATAGTTATAGCTCTAAATATTTACAGAAACGCATTACAGACCGTTCCGGCTTAAAGAGGTTATGTATATAATATATAGTTTTACATAATATTTTGTCATATCATGCCGACTTATAAAATGGAACATTATATCATGTGATATATGATATTATATATTATGGTATAGTACATATTGTATGTGGGAGTCGCGATAGCTCAGTGGTTAGTGAACTGGACTGCAAAGGACAACAGGTAGTGTTCGATCCCAACCGACGGTAACCGGGTTCACCCAGCCTTAAATGGGTACCGGATTTATTTTCTGGGAAAGTAAAGCGGCACTGGCGTAATACCGACCACGTTACCCTAAAAATCATGTGCCGAAGGTCTGTAAAATTTATGGTCACTAAGACCATATTCCCTATACGCCACTTGTCGTGACTGGGTTCTTTACTTTTTTTTACTTTACATATTGTATGTGTAACTATGATGAAATGAGAGCACTTACGTTCCCTGGCTGTTGGAAGCAAAGCACTGATAAATGCCTTGATCTTTATCCTCAGGGCTATTTATGATAAGTGTACCAGCATCCTTCTGCTTCACGATCCTGTCGTCATTGCCTTCAGGAGCAAATGCCATCTCTGCACGCCTCCAGGAATAACTGAATAAAATACAGCAGCAGTCATAAATAACTACATCTGTTTATTTTATTGAATCAGTTCTCATTCTCCGCTTCCAAACTACCCGAAACAGAATGAGACACGACATGTACAGTAAAATCAAGGTAGATACCACCAATCTGTGCCATTGTACCCTAGCAGATAAGACAGCAAAATGCATTCTGAAAGGTTGCCCCAGCACACAGACATTAGGAGGAAAACGTGGCCCACACCCGGCAACCTTGGAATAGAAACTGTATGTTAAACCAAATCCTTGAAACTGACAGCAGACTTACCAGAAATCCCATTCTCAATGAGTCATGATCGCAGCAACAGTAGAATCATTTTACACACGCATAAGTAAATGTAATTAGTAGTTGCAGCCTCCGTCGGTCATCGTCGACTATGGATTTTTTCAGTGCACCTGGGAATGTTATTTTTTTCTTTTCTTTCGCCGTGCATTTTCTTCTTCTATGAATCTGTTTCTTGTTTGAGCTGGAACTTTAGAGTGTTTCCAAAGATTGCGGTCTGCAACTATTTCTTTCCAGGCTGCAGGGTTTATGTTCAGAGTCTTCATGTCACGTACAGACACGTTTACAAATCTAAGTTTTGGGCGCCCCCTAGTTCGGTTGTCATCTGCTAGTTGTCCATAAAGTATATCTTTTGGTATGCGGCCATCTTTCACACGGTATACGTGACCAAGCCAGCGTAGCCTACGTTGTTTTGAGCAGCGTGTAGATGTTCCGGAGGCATGTGCGAGTCATGACCTCCACGTTTGTCACTTTATCTTTCCCTGTGATGTCAAGAATACGGCGCAGACATTTTATATGGAATGCATTTAGCCTTTGTCCAAGATTTGCTGCCATACAGGAGGATACTAATGATGCAGGCATTATAAATTGCAGCCTTTGTTTTAATTGTCAGTTTGCTGTTTTGCCAAACACGCTTAGAAAGGCGGGCGAAGGTGGTAGCAGCTTTACCAATGCGTGTGTCCATTTCTGTTGATGATGGACCCCAGGTAGTTATACTGCTGCAGCGCATCGAGTTTGTAGTTGTCGATAGAGATTGCAGATGTTCCTTCAACGTCCTGACCAAGTTAGTTAGTTTCCTGCAAACTTATTGTTAGACCGAAGTCTCTGCAGGCATGCGAAAAGCGATGTATCATGCTCTGAAGCCCTTCCTGACTTTGCGTGACAAGTGCAGCGTCGTCAGTAAATAATAGGTCTCTAATAGTGATATGTCTGATTTGTTACCTTGCCTTCAGTCTTGCGAGGTTGAACTACCGACCATCAGATCTAGCATAAAGATAGACTCCTTCGTTCGCATTTGAGAATGCATGTTTTAATAGAACAACGAAGAAGCTTCCAAATAGGGTCGGAGCAAGAACGCATCCCTGTTTGATACCATTGCGTATGTTGAAGGGTTGTGATGTGCTGCCGTCAAAACAATTTAATTATATGTTGATAAATACGAGGTTCTGTCTGCATCGAATTGCAGGCAATGCAGCCACTAACAATTTATCAACTATTTACTGCTACCATTTAACATGAACTTCACTGTCATTATCTTTCTACACACTCGTCATTGGCAACAAATTCTCGACTCTAACAGAACAATTGAGAAACACATACATATCTTGTGTGTAGCCACTGACTATAAAGACCGAACAGCTAACGGGAATACTTAAATAATTCAAATAAAATCAAGCAATCGTTCAAGAACACTAACAAATTATAAAAATAATGTATAAATAGTTTGATTGCTTGTTTCATCATTTCTTGCAAATAGATCAGTTACCAAAGTAAACATTAAGAAACAGTGAGGAAATAAGAACAAGCGAACTGTAAATAACAAATATTTGGATTAAAATGTTATCTTCTTAAAGATCAAGTACTGGATTGAGCCACATTGCAGAAAAAAGACATTGGCATCTGTAAACTGTGCGTGGAATACATGTTGTATTAAACGACACAGTGAGTAGATTGTTGTTTTGCTATCTTTACTATATCTACCTTCTAAATATGTTTCTGGCATACTTACATTTGTTCACGTATACTTGCTTATCTTGTCTGTTGTCCATATAGCAATGCTCATGTTTAACATAATAAATCAAATAATACCTGCCACGAAATGTGACGCAAGTGAAATATTGTATCAACAGCACTATTTTCCTTCACCATCGGCACATTTATTATTGCCAACATCACTTTAGACTGTTGTAGTATCCAAGATAGTGTTAGTTTTGTTAGATCAGTCGTCGGATTGTCTTCGTCATATAGCGAACTGTCTGTGAATACTCAGATCTACTCCTCAGTAAATCCCGTAGCATGAAGCGACTGAGAGAAATAAAACTACGCCGGGTCACCTGTCTTCCTTTGTTCCCTCAGAAACCTCTTTTCAATGTAGGCAACACATGCTTCTTGGCTTGAAGATCCCGCAGTCGCACCAGGGCTGCAAATTCAGAACACAGTCGGAATCTATATCTCATTCTACTTCTTTTAGATCCTTACGTATACACGATCTGTCATTCACGTGGACAAATCATTTAACACCATGACGTAGCAGACTTGACAACAAAGAACGTATTCACGATCTGTCATTCACGTGGACAAATCATTTAACACCATGACGTAGCAGACTTGACAACAAAGAACGTATACATGATCTTTCATTCACGAGGACAAATCATTTAACACCATGACGTAGCAGACTTGACAACAAAGAACGTATTCACGATCTGTCATTCACGTGGACAAATCATTTAACACCATGACGTAGCAGACTTGACAACAAAGAACGTATTCACGATCTGTCATTCACGAGGACAAATCATTTAACACCATGACGTTGCAGACTTGACAACAAAGAACGTATTCACGATCTGTCATTCACGAGGACAAATCATTTAACACCATGACGTAGCAGACTTGACAACAAAGAACGTATTCACGATGCTAGATTCACTGAAAAGATCGCAGCCATGTTCCACGAATTTCATAGAACTGACTGAATCATTACAAGTGTAAGATACAATCTCTGGTACCTATTTCTAGAGGTCATGTTCGTTCGTTCGTTCGCTTTCGTCAGCTTTGACCTCTGATGAAGTCCCACCCACTCAATTTTGTGGGACTGAATTTTGCGTGTAAAGTCTGTTTTATCCCATTACAGATGCCCCTCGCCATGCAGGCAGATTTACTCCGACTTCAGAGGTAGCTAGAGGTCATGTAAATCAGACGTCATGCTGATCGTTCGCTGCAGTCGATACATGAACCCGGTCATTTATATCCGAAACAAGGGCATTAATCATCGCATGTTATTTTCTTCTATAACTTTTTGTAGTTTCTCGATGGTACAGTAGTTTCTCGATGGTGCAGTAGTTTCTCGATGGTGCAGTAGTTTCTCGATGGTGCAGTAGTTTCATGATGGTGCAGTAGTGTCTCGATGGTGCAGTAGTTTCTCGATGGTGCAGTAGTTTCTCGATGGTGCAGTAGTTTCTCGATGGTGCAGTAGTTTCTCGATGGTGCAGTAGTTTCATGATGGTGTAGTAGGTTCATGATGGTGTAGTAACTTCTTGATGGTGTAGTAGATGGTGACTTGACAACAAAGAACGTATACATGATCTTTCATTCACGAGGACAAATCATTTAACACCATGACGTAGCAGACTTGACAACAAAGAACGTATTCACGATCTGTCATTCACGTGGACAAATCATTTAACACCATGACGTAGCAGACTTGACAACAAAGAACGTATACATGATCTTTCATTCACGAGGACAAATCATTTAACACCATGACGTAGCAGACTTGACAACAAAGAACGTATTCACGATCTGTCATTCACGTGGACAAATCATTTAACACCATGACGTAGCAGACTTGACAACAAAGAACGTATTCACGATCTGTCATTCACGAGGACAAATCATTTAACACCATGACGTAGCAGACTTGACAACAAAGAACGTATTCACGATCTGTCATTCACGAGGACAAATCATTTAACACCATGACGTAGCAGACTTGACAACAAAGAACGTATTCACGATGCTAGATTCACTGAAAAGATCGCAGCCATGTTCCACGAATTTCATAGAACTGACTGAATCATTACAAGTGTAAGATACAATCTCTGGTACCTATTTCTAGAGGTCATGTTCGTTCGTTCGTTCGCTTTCGTCAGCTTTGACCTCTGATGAAGTCCCACCCACTCAATTTTGTGGGACTGAATTTTGCGTGTAAAGTCTGTTTTATCCCATTACAGGATGCCCCTCGCCATGCAGGCAGATTTACTCCGACTTCAGAGGTAGCTAGAGGTCATGTAAATCAGACGTCATGCTGATCGTTCGCTGCAGTCGATACATGAACCCGGTCATTTATATCCGAAACAAGGGCATTAATCATCGCATGTTATTTTCTTCTATAACTTTTTGTAGTTTCTCGATGGTACAGTAGTTTCTCGATGGTGCAGTAGTTTCTCGATGGTGCAGTAGTTTCTCGATGGTGCAGTAGTTTCATGATGGTGCAGTAGTGTCTCGATGGTGCAGTAGTTTCTCGATGGTGCAGTAGTTTCTCGATGGTGCAGTAGTTTCTCGATGGTGCAGTAGTTTCATGATGGGGCAGTAGTTTCATGATGGGGCAGTAGTTTCTCGATGGTGCAGTAGTTGCATGATGGTGTAGCAGTTTCCCGATTATACAGTAGTTTCTCGTTGGTGTAGTAGTTTCTCGATGGTGTAGTAGTTTCTCGATGGTGTAGAGGTTTCCTGATGGTTTAGTAGTTTCTCGATTGCGTAGTAGTGACATAATGGCGTAGTTTTTTCTCAGTGGTGTAGTAGTTTCCCGATGGTGTAGTAGTTTCCCAGTGGTGTAGTAGTTTCCCGATGGTGTAGTAGTTTTATGATGATGTAGTAGTTTCCCATTGGTGTAGTAGTTTTCCGATGGTGTAGTAGTTTTCCGATGGTGTAGTAGTTTCATGATGGTGTAGTAGTTTCATGATGATGTAGTAGTTTCCCAGTGGTGTAGTATTTTCCCGATGGTGTAGTAGTTTCTTGTTGGTGTAGTAGTTTCTCGATGGTGTAGCGGCTTCCTGATGGTTTAGTAGTTTCTCGATGGTGTAGTAGTGTCATAATGGTGTAGTAGTTTCCCGATGGTGTAGTAGTTTCCCGATGGTGTAGTAGTTTCCCAATGGTGTAGTAGTTTCCCATTGGTGTAGTAGTTTTATGATGGTGTAGTAGTTTCCCGATGGTGTAGTACTTTCTTGATGGTGTAGTAGTTTCCCGATGGTCTAGTAGTTTCATGATGCTGTAGTAACTTCTTGATGGTGTAGTAGTTTCCCGATGGTGTAGTAGTTTCATGATGGTGTAGTAGTTTCCCGAAGGTATAGTAGTTTCCCGATGGTGTAGTTGTTTTATGATGGTGTAGTAACTTCTTGATGGTGTAGTAGTTTCATGATGGTGTAGTAACTTCTTGATGGTGTAGTAGTTTCATGATGGTGTAGTAACTTCTTGATGGTGTAGTAGTTTCATGATGGTGTAGTAGTTTCATGATGGTGTAGTAGTTTCATGATGGTGTAGTAACTTCTTGATGGTGTAGTAGTTTCATGATGGTGTAGTAACTTCTTGATGATGTAGTAGTTTCATGATGGTGTAGTAACCTCTTGATGGTGTAGTAGTTTCATGATGGTGTAGTAACTTCTTGATGGTGTAGTAGTTTCATGATGGTGTAGTAACTTCTTGATGGTGTAGTAACTTCTTGATGGTGTAGTAGTTTCATGATGGTGTAGTAACTTCTTGATGGTGTAGTAGTTTCCCGATGGAGTAGTAGTTTCATGATGGTGTAGTAGTTTCCCGAAGGTGTAGTAGTTTCCCGATGGTGTAGTATTTTCATGATGGTGTAGTAACTTTTTGATGGTGTAGTAGTTTTCCGATGGTGTGGTAGTTTCATGATAGTGTGGTAATTTCTTGATGGTGTAGTAGTTTTATGATGGTGTAGTAACTTCTTCATGGTGTAGTAGTTTCCCGATGGTGTGGTAGTTTCCCGATGGTGTGGTAGTTTCCCAGCTCTAATATTACCGTGTGTTCCATAACGAATAAACTCTTCTTCATTCGTCGGAACATAACTAAACAAAGATTATACACGATCTGTACAATTGAAGAAGATAGTAACAAATAGTAATGTTACTGAGCTTCTGCAACTACTAATCTTACACCTTAGTGATGTGACGTCACATACGTCTTATATTTTTAGATGAGCATTTATTTTTAGCTATCACAATGAGCACAACTGAATGAGATTGAGCACAACTGAATGAGATTGAGCACAACTGAATGAGATGCGGTGATCAAGGCACAAATAAAGGAGACAAACGATTGGCTCTTACCTGGGTTGTGGGCTTCCGTTGGCCACACATTCCATCTTAACAGTCTCCCCAGGCTTGTAGAATATATCCTCCGGACTTTGCTTGATAATTTTGGGTGGGATCATCACTGTAACGTAGGGAAGTGTTTTAACGATAATACTGGCTAGATAATCGAAGGTAATTCAGGGATCAACGTTGTTAGAGAAATCACGGAAGATAATTATACATTAGTTGGAAATATCTGTATTCTATTAAAGTTTAGTATACATATTATATTGAGAAATATGTGAATCTTAGTAATTAAGTGTGCTGGAAAGTATATGTATTTTAAATGGTTAGTGTACAATTTTGAAAAATATGTCCGTAATGAAAATTTAGAAAAAAAAAAAAATTTACCAGTCAAACACCAGTGGATAAAGAGATACAGCGAAGACGATGGCGCTGAATAGGACACACACTACGTAAGCCAACTGAGGGTATTACACAACAGGCCATGTTTTGGAATCCCCAGGGTAAAAGACAAAGAGGAAGGCCAAGGAATTCTTGGAGAAGACAGATGGAAGCAGAGATAAAGATGATGGGGAAGACATGGAATGATCTTAAAAGATTGGCAAAAGACAGAACGACTTGGAAAGTGTTTGTTGAAGACCTATGCTCCACTGGGAGCTAAAAAGGTAGAAGAAGAAGAATGAAAATTTAGTAAACACTTTTAGTAAATATATATGTCATAGAAGTATATAAAATACTTAAAGGGAAATAATGCACCGAACTGTTTACTGTACAGCAGGCCTCTGCAATTATTATATTTCCAATCTCATCTGTGGTTTTTTTTTTCTTGTGACACACTCATGCACACTATTAATATATATGTGTTGGTGCGTCGTGCGTGAGTACGCGTGTTGTGTTTGTGTGTTGCGTAATGTTCGAGATATACAATGATTGATACTTGCATGGTTAATGCTGAGTAAGAAATGTAAGCTACTGCATGATAAATGAGCTACTCACAAACGTTGAATGTTACTGAACACCTATTGGTTTACCCGCAGTGTAAACGTCAATTTTGTAGCAATGAACAAAGAAATGAAAACAGAAGCTCTACAATATGTATGATGTTTTATGCAGGAAACGGTGACATTGTATTCGGTGATTTGAGGGTGATAGACTGTCAGAGTAAGAGAGACAGACAGAGAAAAAAGAAAGAGAGATACATTCAAAGAAATAAAGACAGACAAAAAATATAGAATGATAACGCAATAGACGTAATCAAAGAGTAAGAAAGAACGAAGGTGAAAAGGGAAGGAAAAAGAAAATAGTGAATGAAAGGGAGAGTGAAGGAAAGAGAGTAACATGAAAGATAAAAGAAAGGGAGAAAGAGAGAGACATGGATAACGGAAAGAAAGAAAAGAGGGAAAGAGAACAAAGCAAAGCGGGAGAGGGAGAATAAACAAAAACGTTAATGAGAAAGAGTGATAGAGTGAGAAAGTATGTGTTGAATACAGTCCATTACCATTACTACAACATAACCATATGTTTTGATAAGAAAATAATGCTGCTACATTACTGTCGCTGCAGTTATATAAGCAGAAAGACCAGTTATTTGGTTATGGAAGGCCCCGGTATCACTGAAAACGAATTAAAATCCATAATTTCTCAACCGCCCGTGCCAGCGTTATCATCCGAATTAATATCTCATCTTCCAAACAAAGAAAGGTAACTGTAGTCCCCATCGTAGCAGTCTCAGCACATGCCAAAAGACATAAGGCGAAACCGCACAGAAAGTGAACACAGCCAACTGTTCCCTGTCATACGATATCATCATTCATCGTAAACAATTGGAATATCGAAACATGATCAAAACGGATGAGACACACAGCTCATGGTGTACACAGAGCACTTAACTCAGTAGCTCCTGCAACAAGCCGGACTTGGAATATGAGGAAACTGCAACAAGGAACACTTTTCATGCATAGCCTTCAATTGTTCCCGCCGCCTATCCACCATATACCGGAATTTCACGTCCTCTTGAAAATGATGATCGTCGTATTTAAAAAAAAAAAATGTATAGCGCTTGATGATGCTAGGCCGTCGTTGTTGACTCCAATTCCGAACATATAGACACACAGTTAGTCGTCAGATTATCCCGGTCGCACATCAAACAACAGACGGTAAGATTAGCGTACGGCCGGCCTAGGGATGTACGATGAGCTATTACGATGACGTAGAACACAAAAATGTCGTACACACAATTTCGCTCCCTTTAGATTCCTAATTAGTGAAAGCAGCTTACGACGAACAAAACACGGTGCAAATTTCCTAAAGAGATAAAACTGTGGCTAACGACGTACTTTACATTAATAAGTAACATGGAAATAACTTGCGTCAAGGAATTCCAACAACGGTCATGAACAGCACCAATGTGATGTAAAGCGCAGATCAAGTCTAAACGTTGGAAAGTCGCATTAACAACACTTGATTTGTCATAAAAGGGACTGTTGCCGGCGTACAACTTCGCTTTAGTGACACAGATGTAATAAGTAGATCATCATTTATACTTTAACGCAGAAAAGTACAACGGAGAACCGAAATTAATCAGATCCGGTATGCGTTTTCTGCAGCGATCGAGAGAACGGGACCTAGATCCACCATCTTTATAACGGAAGTCCAGAAGAAAGAACGACCAGATCAGTTGCTAATACCAGCACTAGCAGTTAATGAAAAAACAAATAGTAAAAGCTCTATTTAAAAAAAACATTAAAATGTAGCGAATGATTTCTCCTTATTAGACATTCACACAGTAGATGTTTAGTGTATATGATAACTTGTATAGAGAGTACTTACCAGAGGCAACCAAGTGTATCCCAAGGATGAGAAGCAAGGCTGACATTTTGTCTACGGTTCTTCAACTGATGGGTTATCAGATATAACATTAGACAACACCAGAAGGACATGAATGTTAAGATTGTCGTGTAAAGATCATTTCTATAGTTGGGAAATGTAGTTAAACGATACATTTGATTGATTGTTCAGTATGTTATGTTATGTTATGTTGTTTTATGTTAGGATCATAATCGTTATTCCGGACACATCTATACCTGCTCCGATCCTCTCCGTGATATTCTGAGAACCTACGGACCCTGATCCGCGTGCACGAACTCCGTTAGCGCGGCCTGATATCCATAAGTTGTACGGATCCCCTTGTTGGTCACATTTTAATGCACAAAACCTAACTTAAGAGTAACATCACCTACTGAGTTGTGCTGATCCATGGTCCCAAATCTGACAGACCATAAAAGAGGTCGTCAGAGCTGGCTCATGTTATGGTCCATTATTCAGTAGCGTTGTGGAAGTGTGAACTTCTGATTCTATTAGACGAGATTTGTGTTGTCATTTAAGAACATCTGCTAAAGCCATTTTCCTATTTCGCATGCTAGTTCTTGGATCCAAACATTTTAAAGTGTTCATCTGCCGACGTGTCTCTAACTTCTTATTCGGGAAAAATAAAATCCTTCCACTTTGATCCCGTGGTCATTCGTCGTTGGGGTGCGGCAAGATGAACAACTTGAAAAGAAAGACGCATTTTGCTTGGAGTTTATAACTTGCAATCACCTGTTTCACTGTAGCAGAGCGTCAGGTTTGTGAATTTGTTGCCGCCATATTTTCTGGGAATTTATAGAGAGAAGCTGATTTCTTATTTAGCGTCTTTAGTTTTAATATCCCAGTCTTTCGTATATTATGTTATATACAAAAGAATGGCTCGACTACGGGTATCAGGAACAAAATGTACATTCGTTTACAGAAATAAGAGCTGAAGTAGAAACAATATAAACAGTAACATTAATTGAGTAGTGAATTTTAAGTGATGTAGTTTGTGATGTAAGCTACAGATTTCATTGACAAAAATGTTACATTTGACCTCTACAGTGGCTCATACATTTTGGTGCCATCTCCAAACCAAAAGTGCAATAAATGTTTATGGTAGCTGTCAGGCCTTTTGGAGACTATGGGGAATATTGTGTCATTGTCCATATTGTTTTCTATAACCACAGGCACACTTATTGGTGATGTGGGCAGTACCACGCTTGGCCGCCCTATAATTATCAGATAATATAAAGTCATATTTGTACAAATGCTTTTCAACAATTTCTACCAGCAGAAATATTTGTTTTCTTGTAATTGACTTTTCGCGATTTCTAGCGCTGAGAAAAAAAAAAACAGATGTTTTCTAGACGTAGATCTCCATATTCTTCTTCTACCTCTCAGCTTTCTGTGGAGTATAGGTTTTCAACAAACACTTTTCAAGCCGTTCTGTTTCTTGCCATTCTGGTATTTGACTGGCACTTTTCTATAATCTACCAGCCGTATAATAGGGCTGACTTAGAATTGGAGTTTAATTTTTGTTATTTTTGTATTTAACCTAATTTCTTTAACGAAGGCTCTTGTCGTTTTTTTGTAACTTTATCTTGGTATCATTCTCTGTTCCTCCTATGTCTATATTACTGTCCAGATATATATAAGATTGTTCGTCTAGCAGAAGTATTTCGTTTATTGTTATTTCGTTATTTTCAACTGCATTAATTATGATAATTTTGGTCTTCTGTTTTTATTTTTAGTTCCATCTGTCCTGTTATGATCTATTATCAAGTTGTGTAGGCTTCGTTCTGTCGAGGTACGAGATTAGTTTATTTCTGTCGTAGTCATATTATATAATAATATGTAAATATGTAACTCATATATAATATGAGTTTTTTTTTTTTAGTCGGTGTCAATTGAGCTGAGCTTACTTCTGTTCAGGTTATGCAATGTGAGCTTTTTTCTGTCGGCTTCATGGTAGCTGAGCTTACTTCTGTTCAAGTCATGCAATGTGAGCTTTTTCTCTGTTGAGCTCATATGAGGAAGGCATTTTTTTCTGGTTTGTAATACGAGATGAGATACTTTTTGTCGAAAGCTCTTCGATGTGAGCCATCTTTTCGTCATTTATTCCGTACAATGAAAGTGTCTATCTGCCTAGGGCTGCATCGTTTGTTTTCACCTTGGTCTAGTGGTTTGTACGGTCGTTTTCAGCCGATAATGCGTGATAATGCATGTACCTCTTGTTCTTCCCGCGTCTTGTAGCCAGATCCTTGTCTGTTGATTCACACCTATTGATGACGGTTGAGCTACAATCTAAAAGACTTAATTAGTATTAATCTGACACTTGAGCGTTATTTCAATATTCAAACTGTTTTTCACTTTACAGAGTGTTACCAACGTTATAGAATGTAATGTTTTTAATACAAAATAAGAATCCGACTAAATGAATTCAATTCACTTATATGTTGACTTTCAGTTGATACCTGAAGTAATTATGTACGATTCAGATGCAACGGTTTTTGAAACCGGAAATTCAGATTCTTACTTCCGCGTTGTGTGTGGCATATTATGTTGGTATATTACTTTAGAACATAAAGCGAATATAGTAAGTTTTATTTTTCCACAATTATGAAACTAATATCGACCTCCATTAAGAAAACAGCATCAGTGTAAATGAAATAGTAAAGTACTTACATTGACAACACAACTTTCGGAGTTGATTTTACATGACCGCCATCTTGAAACAACACGGCAGCTTCTGATAAATGTAGAAACATAATAAAATGGCGATCCTCAAGAACGCGCTATTTGAGGTCAGTCTGATAGCAGCTTATCAGCGCAGCAAAACAACACACCAGCGATATGTGGGCTCTTCACCAATTAAATGTTTGAGAGATAATTTTTGGGGGTAAATCACCACCATAGACGCTTAAATTAGCAACAATTGTGGACCTGTGTATCGTTCTCGGGCCTACAGTAATGAGCTTTTCATTCATGACCTTTATTTTTTTTTCTTCTTACGGCGCATTCAGCACCCGGGCCTCCCCATAAAAAGGGGGAATTTTTTTTTTTAATTTCAAAAACCACCACCATCATTGTAAAACTACATCAACTTTTGCCAGCTGCACTGAAACATTCTCTTCTCCTTTCTCGTGTGCCCCTGTGTAAAAATAAAAGATATGTGGGCTCCATAACATAAGATTATGTGTTATTTGTATGCTGGAGAATAAAAGAGAAGGAAATTTCAAGATCGTTATTTTTTCATACGCTCTACACCGTCTCTGCATCGCAAGCTAGCTACAATGGAGCGCGGTTTCGCTGTCTCTTGTTTGGATGATACAGTGCCCTATCTTCTGCATATCTTTTAATGTTAGCCGTGCTCTTTAGTTTTTGTTGCAAGATCTACCTTGCTCATTTTGTAATTCACCTTCGGAGAGAATTTCACATGTGTCAGAATATTCATTTGTTTTGTTCTTTTCAATAGTTCAGTCTTCATTTTCAGCTGTTTCAGAACTTCACTATTTGTTTCCCTCTCTATCCAAACCAATTGCTGCTATTAAGTAAATCAATCCAGTGTTCGATGGAAGCAGTGGGAACTGTACTCGTGGTTAGAAGAAAATATCCCCGTGGTCGACTCAGCCGATTGGCAGAAAGGAGTAGCAGGATATTACTCTGGGAAGGTGAGGAATGCAGCCTCGCGACGTGCATTTCGATGCTTGAAGCGACACTATCCAGAAGTCTCCGAACACTTTTTGATAGTCGGCCGAGTACATGTGGGTGGGAACTCGCGTGTTAAGACGCCCGTTCAAGTCTTGGTTTTTACCTTTTACCTTTAAATCAATCCAGGTATAATAGAGCTTCAGTTTTCCTGTTTTTTTTTTTAAAATTAAATGTACATGTTTCTGCACCATACTAGAATGTTGAGTCTTCAACACTTGATTTTGTATACAGACTGCCTGAATTATTTTGTCACCATATTTTATCGGCAGTATGGAGAATAAAAGAAGTGTTCAAGTTATGCAACAGATGGAAGATGCTTACTAAGACAAACAAAAAAGAAAAGTACCCCCGTCACGCCTAGTGGCGTATAGGGAATATGGTGTTAGTGACCATAAATTTTACAGACCTTCGGCACATTATTTTTGGGTTAATGTAGTCGGTATTACGCCCGTGCCGCTTTATTTTCCCAGAAAAAAAAATCTGGTACCCATTAAAGGCAGGGTGAACCCGGAAGCCGTCGATTGGGATCGAACCCTACCTCTTGTCTGTGGGATAATATGCAAATATTGGACCTTTCAGTAAATGAAAACTCAGAAGCGAACACCATGTGGCGACTGCACAGGAGAAGCGGTCTTTATTTTCCATTGCTTTAAGTCCTTTTAGCAGACTCCAGAAATGGGATAGATAACGTTAAGATAAGGAGATGAAAGTACGTGCTGAGAAGTGAAACATTGACCTAACCGCCGTGCTGTGATCTCGGCAGGGAGGACAGAATAGAGGTAGACCTAGAAGAACCTACGAAAGGACAATGGAAACCGATACAAATAGTGTGGTGTGGACGATCACTATAGCAACTTGATCAGGATATGCCACAGACCACGCCAAGCGCAGTAATTCTGGCGGTTAGCCTGCTAATCGACACAAGGCATGCCATTGACTGGAGATAAGCACAAATATCACATATACAAAGTATTAAATGGCATACGAGGCCGCGAGTACAGCTGCAGAAAACATAAAATAAACCATGCCTGCAGAGAAGGCTTTCCTGATAAAGGCTCTCGCCGAAACGTTGTAGTTTGTCTTGTCTTTCTATTAGTTTAGCTTCTGCAGACCATTACTGTGGTTATTTTATATCACTAACTGGTTATCATTTTTGTTATGGAAAAATAAACTACTTATGTGCTCGTGTGAACCGACGCTTAAGTGATAAGTTATAGAAATGTTCTATGTCGTCAATGATTCTCTTTCTGTCAACAAGGCACGCCTCCCAGCACCAGAGATGGAAGTTGTCAGCGACCCACAGCTGATGGCTTACGCCAGGATCGGTGAAGCAAAACCATCTAGACCCTGCTCCACCTCTCCATGGTGCCTCCAGTAACAGACTAACTAACCTGTCTAGTCTGGCCAAGCGTGTAGGGATCGAAGAGGGAAAAACAACCCGGTACTTAAAAATGTGGTACTGAAGTCGGATGTGTTGGGCCGAAAGGTACAAATATAACAGTTATACTGCAAACCACAACACAACGCAGACACGTCCACTTAACGTCCTTTTAAGGACGGATGACGAAGAGGAATATTACAGTCTACGAATACTTTAGTCATCGGACGAACGCAAGCAAGCAAGCTTCCTGTTAACAATTTGTCAAATTACATTTAAATTAATTGAAGCTTTCACGTTTTAGCGTCAAGGTTAAGTGCTCTCTGGAAGGTCAATGTTTTTGTAGTTTGTCTATAGGTGTCAACACAAACCACGTCAAGTCGGACTGTTAAAATGAATTCAGAAATGGCTGGTGCTGTCACTTAAGTTCAGTGTGCACTACAATGAGAGTACGGATGTGTTGGATGTTGATTTATCGAGAAAGGACGCCATGAGGTACTGGAATTTTATTGGCAAATTGACCCCTCTACTATAGTGCCATTTATTGGTTTCTTTTTCTCATAGATTGTCTCCCCTCAGTAATATTTCTCAGCTATTTTGGAACATGTTTCCTAGTCTCATTATAGATAATAGTGTGCTTGTGTGATAGTGAGTTGGGATAAATTATTTTATCTTCTCCCACTTGCAACTCACATCAAATAAAGTTAATAATTAATTAACGAGAACAGCAATATCTAGTCTCAATCCCTCATATAGCAATTATTATGTTTTCCTCAAACTAAACCCACATTTCAGATTACATGAAATCAGAAGATTAGTCTTCATAGACTGGTCATCAGAAAGTAGCGACTCTGCTCATGTTTAGTACATAAAGAATTAGAAGCAAGTTTCTAATTGACGAGACATTAGTACGTAAAGAATTAGAAGAAAGTTTCTAATTGACGAGACATTAGTACGTAAAGAATTAGAAGAAAGTTTCTAATTGGCGAGACATTAGTACATAAAGAACCAGAACATGATTTCGGCACATGATTTTTGGGATAATGTGGTCGGTATTACGCCCGTGCCGCTTTACTTTCCCAGAAAAAATCCGGTACCCATTAAAGGCTGGGTGAACTGGGGCCGTCGGTTGGGATCGAACCCTACCTCTTGTCCTTTGTACTCCAGTTCACTAACCACTGAGCTATCGCGGCTTTCTATGTTATCAGTATCGATGTAAAAAGAACTTCGTGTTGACCTATGTTGTCAGTACCGAAGTAAAAATCTCTTTCTGTTGACGTATGTTGTCAGTACCGATGTAAAAATCTCTTTCTGTTGACGTATGTTGTCAGTACCGAAGTAAAAATCTCTTTCTGTGTACCTATGTTGTCAGTACCGATGTAAAAATCTCTTTCTGTGGACCTATGTTGTCAGTACCGATGTAAAAATCTCTTTCTGTGGACCTATGTTGTAAGTACCGATGTAAAAATCTCTTTCTGTGGACCTATGTTGTCAATACCGATCTAAAAGATCTTCGTATGGGTCTATGTTGTCAGTACCGATGTAAAAATCTCTATCTGTGGACCTATGTTATCAGTACCGATGTAAAAATCTCTTTCTGTGGACCTATGTTGTCAGTACCGATGTAAGAATATCTTTCTGTGGACCTATGTTGTCAGTACCAATGTAAAAATCTCTTTCTGTGGACCTATGTTGTCAGTACCGATGTAAGAATCTCTTTCTGTGGACCTATGTTGTCAGTACCAATGTAAAAATCTCTTTCTGTGGACCTATGTTGTCAGTACCAATGTAAAAATCTCTTTCTGTGGACCTATGTTGTCAGTACCGATGCAAAAATCTCTTTCTGTGGACCTATGTTGTCAATACCGATGTAAGAATCTCTTTCTGTGGACCTATGTTGCCAGTACCGATGTAAGAATCTCTTTCTGTGGACCTATGTTGCCAGTACCAATGTAAAAATCTCTTTCTGTTGACGTATTTTGTCAGTACCGATGTAAAAATCTCTTTCTGTGGACCTATGTTGTCAGTACCGATGTAAAAATCTCTTTCTGTGGACCTATGTTGTCAGTACCGATGTAAACGATCTTCGTATGGGTCTATGTTGTCAGTACCGATGTAAACGATCTTCGTATGGGTCTATGTTGTCAGTACCGATGTAAAAAATCTCTTTCTGTTGATCTATGTTGTCAGTACCGATGTAATAATCTCTTTCTGTGGACCTATGTTGTCAGTACCGATGTAAAAATCTCTTTCTGTGGACCTATGTTGTCAGTACCGATGTAAGAATCTCTTTCTGTGGACCTATGTTGTCAGTACTGTAAGAATCTCCTCCTGTTGATCTATGTTGTCAGTACCGATGAAGGAATCTCTTTCTGTTGATCTATGTTGTCAGTACCGATGTAAGAATTTCTTTCTGTGGACCTATGTTGTCAGTACCGATGTAAGAATCTCTTTCTGTGGACCTATGTTGTCAGTACTGTAAGAATCTCTTTCTGTGGACCTATGTTGTCAGTACCGATGTAAAAATCTCTTTCTGTGGACCTATGTTGTCAATACCGATGTAATAATCTCTTTCTGTGGACCTATGTTGTCAATACCGATGTAATAATCTCTTTCTGTGGACCTATGTTGCCAATACCGATGTAAGAATCTCTTTCTGTGGACCTATGTTGCCAGTACCGATGTAAGAATCTCTTTCTGTGGACCTATGTTGTCAATACCGATGTAATAATCTCTTTCTGTGGACCTATGTTGCCAGTACCGATGTAAGAAGCTCTTTCTGTGGACCTATGTTGTCAATACCGATGTAAGAATCTCTTTCTGTGGACCTATGTTGTCAGTACCGATGTAAGAATCTCTTTCTGTGGACCTATGTTGTCAATACCGATGTAATAATCTCCTTCTGTGAACCTATGTTGTCAGTACCGATATAAGAATCTCATTCTGTTGATCTATGTTGTCAGTACCGATGTAAGAACCTCTTTCTGTGGACCTATGTTGTCAGTACCGATGTAAAAATCTCTTTCTGTGGACCTATGTTGTCAGTACCGATGTAAGAATCTCTTTCTGTGGACCTATGTTGTCAGTTCCGATGTAAGAATCTCTTTCTGTGGACCTATGTTGTCAGTACTGTAAGAATCTCTTTCTGTGGACCTATGTTGTCAGTACCGATGTAAGAATCTCTTTCTGTTGATCTATGTTGTCAGTACCGATGTAAGAAGATCTTCATATGGACTTATTTTTGTAAGTACCGATGTAAAATGATCTTCGTGTGGGCTTATGTTATCAGTACCGATGTAAAACGTTCTTCGAGTGGGCTGATGTTGTCAGTACCGGTGTAAGAAGATCTTCATATGGACTTTTTTTTAAAGTAACGATGTAAAAAGATCTTCCTGTGGGCGTATGTTGCCAGTACCGATGTAAAAAGAGCTTCATATGGGCCTATGTTGTCAGTACCGATATAAAAAGATCTTCGTGTTGACCTATGTTGTCAGTACCGATATAAAAAGATCTTCGTGTTGACCTATGTTGTCAGTACCGATATAAAAAGATCTTCGTGTTGACCTATGTTGTTAATACCGATATAAAAAGATCTTCGTGTTGACCTATGTTGTCAGTACCGATATAAAAAGATCTTCGTGTTGACCTATGTTGTCAGTACCGATGTAAAAAGTTCTTCATATGGGCCTATGTTAAAGCTGACGAGTTGAAAACTTTCTCATTTAAGATATGGTCTCTATTTGAAAAACCTAATTTCCTGACTGTACAATTTGACTTTCAGTTTGTAAATGCCTTTTTTATTCTAGATTGTGGGTCTAGTTTTCCCATCAACAAACGAAACATTAAAGTACTTAGAAATTGCAAGACAAGATATAACAACATTTTACAGTGAATTTAGTACATTGAATAAATAAGAAAAAAGGTAAAAGTGGTTCCATAGCAATTGTCGTTGGATTTTTGAGTGTTAGTGACTTCATTTTTCTAGCAATCAAAAATGTTTTTTGATTTTTCCTGTACTGACAGCGTGGCGATGTCTCCTAAGGCTTTGGCTGCAACTAAGTATACATGTTTATCTTTAATAGTCTTGCACGAGAGTATTACACAACAGGCCCTTTTTTGGAATCCTCAGGGGAAAAGACAAAGAGGAAGACCAATAAATTCTTGGAGAAGACAGATAGAAGCAGAGATGAAGATGATGGGGAAGACATGGAATGATCTTAAAAGAATGGCAAGAAACAGAACGACTTGGAAAGTGTTTGTTGAAGACCTATGCTCCACAGGGAGCTGAAAGGTAGAAGAAAGAAGTCCTGCACGTGTTTGTTTGTTGTCTTGACATACTGACGAAGATCTGTGGCCGAAACGTTTATAATATTTTACTGCAATCTTTCAGTAAATCTGCTCTGTACAGTAAACAATTGTATATTGTTTCCATGTTTTATCCAGCTCTACAGCTGCTACGCACGATGTTATATGTTTGTGTCTATTTCCGTCACCATGTTTTAAACCGTGAATTTTCTCGCTTTTATGTGATGTTGGTTCTTGTTAGAGAACACATATTTTCACATCGCGGTTAGATCAAATGGAAATCACTTTTTTCCGGAGAGAATACAAATATTATTCATGACATAAATCAGAATTTTGCTTCAGAATTTTACCAACTGATAGTATTCAAATACCATCATAATAAGGTTACCAAGTCAAAAGTAAAGAAGAAAAGAAAGAAAGAAAAGAAAAGAAAAGAAAAACAGGAAATTGTGTGTGAAAAACAGGATTTTTTTTTTTTAAAAGCAGATCACTATAATGTGGTGATTATGTTTACAGCTTCGTGTCATCATCTGGTCTCATATCCTTTGCAGAACGTAGCATTCACTCGTCTGACAGAATCTTTGTCACTAGCCAGATCTCCTACTTCTTCTGTTGTCATGTTCAAGGTCTCCTTGATGAAATGAAACCACCTTCTACTAGGTCTGTCCCTGATGCGTCGCACATAAACTATGCCTTTCATTATAGTTCTCTCCTGCATGCTGTGTCTTTTTTTTTTTTTTGACGTGGCCATAGTGTTTTAATTCCTTCTGTACAATAGTGCATATAAGCCAGTTCTTTTTTATGTTTAAATCTTTTCATATGTCTTTATTGCTCTTTTTCATTATCCAACTTATCGTAAAGATTTTCTGTACCATTTTATTTCGAATGAATCGATTTTCTTTCTTGCTATTCGTCCTACACTTTATGTAAAAGGATCAATTCCTTGCATGACGCAGGACACACATTTTAAATGTGGGACGTGTCCAACGAAATTCTGAAGTCCTAGAACACACTACCTGCATTATACCACAATTATTATATTAGAACAAACAAATATCGTCAATCTATTAGATCCTGATAAATCAATATTCAGTACCGCTCAACATCGTTACAAATATTTTTTTTTTTCGATAAGCCATCTACATATATAGAAGTAAGCCCGAGAGCTGAAATGGAAACTCCAAAAACATCCTAGCTAGCGTGACGTGTTCAGCCATAGGAACTAGAGACTGCTGACTTCATTCTACCCACAATCGACCCTGCTTGCAAAGCTGAAAACGTCACGCAGGTTGGGGATTTCTTGTGTTTCCCTTTCAGCCCTCAGGCTAACTTCTATAGATGGGATGCCACAAACTAATTTCCCATCGCGTTCATAATTATTTGTACCACATACCAATGTAACAAAACTGTCTTCACAATTGTTATCTTACTACAAACCAATATCGTCATACAACCTTCACAACTGTTATGTTACTACAAACCAATATCGTCATACAACCTTCACAATTGTTATGTTACTACAAACCAATATCGTCATACAACCTTCACAATTGTTATGTTACTACAAACCAATATCGTCATACAACCTTCACAATTATTATGTTACTACAAACCAATATCGTCATACAACCTTCACAATTGTTATGTTACTACAAACCAATATCGTCATACAACCTTCACAATTATTATGTTACTACAAACCAATATCGTCATACAACCTTCACAACTGTTATGTTACTACAAACCAATTCGTCTTACAACCTTCACAATTTTTATGTTGCTGCAAACCAATATTGTCATACAACCTTCACAATTGTTATGTTACTACAAACCAATATCGTCATACAACCTTCACAATTGTTATGTTACTACAAACCAATATCGTCATACAACCTTCACAATTGTTATGTTACTATAAACCAGTATCGTCATACAACCTTCACAACTGTTATGTTACTACAAACCAATTTATTCATACAACCTTCACAATAATGACGTCATTCTGATGTCCTTTCGTTCGAGAAATGAAAAAAAAAGTTGATATGGTATGGCCGCGACAACTTCACCATAATCCTTTCAGTTCACAATACCACCACCATTATTATTGTACCCACCAAGTCCACTATTTCACCACATACAACGTCTGCATTTATCATGTTATCACATACCGCCAATGACACCTTCAGTTGTCACATAATCACACACACTAACCTTGCAGATATTGTGTTAGGTCTACTACGTATACAATTATCATACTATAATATGCTGCCACTACATATGTCATGACATCACATACCACCTCTAAGGTTGTCATTACATCACATACTACCTCCACAATTGTCGTGCTGTTATCACCACTGCACACATATCACGGTATCACTTTACACATACCACTTCTAAAGTTATTATTTCATGCCATTCCACTTCTACACTTTTCAAGATGTTTCTATTACCTCCGAAATTGTCATGACATCACATACTGCATCTACAATTGTCGTGCTGTTGTTATCACCACTGTACACATATCATATCACATACCACTTCTAAAGTTATCACTTTTCAAGATGTCTCTCTTACCTCAACAGTTACCATGTCATCACATACCGCGCCTACAATTACCATGTTTTTATATTTTTACCACCTTCACCGTTATCATACAAGAAATAGGGTTCGATCCCAACCGACGGCTTCCGGTTCACCCAGCCTTTAATGGGTACCGGATTTTTTTAATGGGAAAGTACAGCGGCACGGACGTAATACCGACCACATTATCCCAAAAATTATGTGCCGAAGGTCTGTATAATTTATGGTCACTAACACTACATTCCCTATACGCCACATGGCAAGACGGGGTACTTTACTTTTACTTTACCGTTAAAATATTGTCAGGCACCATCTTCATTCTTTTCAAATCCATGAACAATCTTTGTTATCACCATAGATAAATATCGCATTATCCAGCATCATGATAACGTTAATTCGACAGATCGAGAAATGGATGAAATAGATGACCAATGAGGAATGCAAGGTGTTTGATAACATGATGTAACACAATACATTACAGTAATGAAAAAAAAAAACACATCTAACCACGCAATATATTTTTCAAAATTGATGCAAAATCACTAATTATACATTTTTGCTTACTATTTGTTTCTTTTGTTTAGTGTAGTTTTGTTTAAATGCTTAATTAACTTGCTGTTATGCTTCCAGGCGTAATACATTGACTGCCATCTAGTTAAGTAAAGTGTACCGTCACGCCAAGTGGTCTATAAGGAATATGATGTTAGTGGCCCTAATTTTTACAGACCTTCGACACATTGATGCTGGGGTAATGTGGTCAGTATTACACCCGAGCCGATTTACTTCCACAGAAAATATCCGGTACCCATTTAAGGTGGGGAGAACCTGGAAGCTGTAGATCAGGGTGGAACTTGATCTCTTGTCCTTCGTAGTCATGTTCACTAACCACTGAGCTATTGCGGCTCCCGATTTTTATCTATTTGTAACAAAAAGTAAAGTTTTGAATCAACTGAAATTAAAGTAACCACTTTTAACATAATTCGAATAATGCAAACGCAATTTTCGAGCACATAGAGACCCAATCAATTACTGAAGATCATCTCGGAAGAGTACACAATTGACAATCACGAAGATACAGACTTTCATTAATGGATGCTTACGCAGATTAAAAGGATGGAAATGGCAGGACAAAATCACTAACATAGAATTATGGAAATGTACCAGTCAAACACCAGTAGATAAAGAGATACAGCGAAGACGATGGCGCTGGATAGGACACACACTACGGAAGCCAACTGAGAGTATTACACAACAGGCCCTTTTTTTGGAATCCCCAGGGGAAAAGACAAAGAGGAAGACCAAGGAATTCTTAGAGAAGACAAGATAGAAGCAGAGATGAAGATGACGGGGAAGACATGGAATGATCTTAAAAGAATGGCAAGAGACAGAACGACTTGGAAAGTGTTTGTTGAAGATCTATGCTCCACTGGGAGCTAAAAAGGTAGAAGAAGAAGAAGAATCTCGGAAGAGTAAATGCTAAGTAAACAAGGTTAGGCAGACAAAGACTGAAATAGACACGAAAGCAAGAGATGGACGGAAGAACATGTGACATTAATGGGCGTGTTAGAAGACTTATATCAACCAACACAGAACTGAAGTCATCAGTCGCTGGACACTGCGGGACTTACCGAGGAGGGGATCTAAGCACAGATGGACATGTTCGGAGTACAACGATGATGACTCGCAAATAACTCAATAACATGTGATAGCGTGTACTAGCAAGGATAAAGACAGTGAAATGATGCTCTTTGGTAGTCAATCTTCGAAGCGGAGACGGCACATAATTGATGATAATTTCGACAACTTACTGAAGTGAATATTACATATTTAGGAAAATGCACTTAGATTGTTGTTTTATGGCTTTTAAAAAATTATATTGCTAAATGTTTATGAAATCTGTCTAATTTAATATTATGTTTCTCTAAATAAATATAACTTGTTATTTGTCTGAAATGCAAGTTAACAAACTGTTGCCGCAGAGAATCAACAAGATTTCACTTTTGCGAATAGAGACTAAAGTGAGTGATGTTTTCACTTTTGTGTATAGAGACTAAAGTGAGTGATGTTTTCACTTTTGTGTATAGAGACTAAAGTGAGTGTTGATTTCACTTTTGTGTATAGAGACTAAAGTGAGTGTTGATTTCACTTTGTGTATAGAGACTAAAGTGATTGATGATTTCACTTTTGTGTATAGAGACTAAAGTGAGTGAAGTTTTTAATATCATATGATTAAATGCTGCACTAACTACCACCACATGAGCAATACAATAGTATCATATGCAATTTAAAATCAATCTAAAGCAAACCAGGTTGAATCAATTTATAAATCAGTGATTCATTTTATGTTAACTTTCTTATAATGCCACTGTTTAAGATTATCATCTTTTTTCGTTGCTATCTTTCATTATGAAATGTCACTACATGTTTCAATTAACAGGACAATGTGAAGATGATAATGATTACGATGATAGTGAGGTCTATGGCGTTGATCACAGCGATCCATCAACCTGTGTTAAGCACTTTATTTATAACGATGTAGACCTGCTTCTTCCAGTGAAAGTGGGCAAACGTATCCTCGCTAAGTAGAATGGAACTTCATCCTTAAACATGAACGCTTTCTGCCTCTGCTGGTGGTCATCGTAACCAGAGTCCATAGAGTCAGCGTAAAAAGAGCCCCCGACCTGATTTATGGAGTCAGTCTCTGTATCAATGACGCTGCCTGAAGAATCAACATCAAGTGTGTACATTCGTCTCACCACATCCATCTCCAGATCACCACTAAGAGCAGTTTCAGAACGTGTAGCTACTGCTATGTTCGTCTCATGTTCATTCACATTAATACCGTCGTTTGTTATTTTAACGTGCTTGCTAAGTGTCACGTCACTGTTGTTCTTCGAAGATAACGTATTGAAGTTATAATGTCTGCCGCCAAACCTGGTCATAAAGTAGACTCTTAGTCTCTCTACTGCTAGTGCCAGGGCTGAGAGCGCGATCCCAATACACAACATGTAGAAAGCGCTTTGGATTTCAAGTAAAGAGATGGCTTTTGCGTCCGTGACGAGATTTCCCTGGCAGGTGCTTACTTTAGTGCTGGAACGAGATGTCCACATTTGGTACAGACCTCGCTCCCCGATCTTGATCACCCTGTAACATAGAATGTAGATGTTTGGTAGAGATTTGTATTTGATCACCCTGTAATATAGAATGTAGATGTTTGGTAGAGATTTGCATTTGATTACCCTGTAATATAGAATGTAGATGTTTGGTAGAGATTTGTATTTGATCACACTGTAACATAGAATGTAGATGTTTGGTAGAGATTTGTATTTGATCACACTGTAATATAGAATGTAGATGTTTGGTAGAGATTTGTATTTGATCACACTGTGACATAGAATGTAGATGTTTGGTAGGAGTTTACATTTGATCACCCTGTAATATAGATTGTAGATGTTTGGTAGAGATTTAGATTTGATCACCCTGTAACATAGAATGTAGATGTTTGGTAGAGGTTTGCATTTGATCACCCTGTGCCATAGAATGTAGATGTTTGGTAGAGGTTTGCATTTGATCACCCTGTGCCATAGAATGTAGATGTTTGGTAGAGGTTTCCATTTGATCACCCTGTACCATAGAATGTAGATGTTTGGTAGAGGTTTGCATTTGATCACCCTGTACCATAGAATGTAGATGTTTGGTAGAGGTTTACATTTGATCACCCTGTA
This sequence comes from Megaustenia siamemsis, assembly GCA_032433765.1. NCBI lineage: Eukaryota > Metazoa > Mollusca > Gastropoda > Stylommatophora > Ariophantidae > Megaustenia > Megaustenia siamemsis. The sequence continues at coordinate 65,180,964 of JAVIAB010000124.1, forward strand.
CCATAGAATGTAGATGTTTGGTAGAGATTTGGATTTGATTACACTGTTACCTAGAATGTAGATGTTTGGTAGATAATTTTGGATTTGATCACCCTGTAACATAGAATGTAGATATTTGATAGAGACTTGGTTTTGATCACTCTGTAACATATAATATATATTTTTTTAAACAGTTGGATTTGATCACCATGTAAAATAGAATGTAGATGTTTGGTAGCGAGGCAAGGGAACTGATGTCTGCTGTTGTTGCGTCCCGCCTCAGTGCTTTTTTTGTTTCTCTAGATCGGCTCTTTTCCTTTTGTTCTCTTTTATAACTCAAATAGCCATGTTTAAATAGAAAGAAGAAGTTGGGAGGAAAGATGTCGGCCTTTAGACAGGAAAGTCCCTTGTTCGAAACCCGCCACAGCCATTATTCTCTTCGAACCATTAGTTTCTTTGTGGCTTGACCCTCCACGGTCCAGGATATGATCTTTAGTTTGTTTGGATAACGGAGAAAATGGTTGCCACGTGTGAACTCTGCGCAGGTCAAAGAATACTTGGTAATTGAAAATCTAAAAGAGTAGGCTAAAAATGACCGCTGTCAAGGTAACATTAATAGAGAATCTACCCGACAACGTCAAAAGGATAAAAAGATGAGAGTACCTGCCGATCTGAAAAGAGGGGGAAAGTGGTTTTCATGCAAAAATCAGTCCCTCTTGATTTGGCTACATATATAAAGTTGGTGCATACAAACAAACAAAATATACATGGAAATAAACTTATGGGTCAAACAAATGAAGGCAATTCGTCTGTGTGGCTACCGGGGCCGTGGCCACGGCGTTGGGAGAAAAGAATACTGTCACCTGCCAAGCATGTCGTAGGAGGGACTAAGGAGGTTTTGGGGACAAGGTTTTCGCCTGTGTCACAGTGTTTGTGCACATGTGCTGAGGACATCTTCAGAGCTTTCGCTGGTGTATGGGGGTGTGCTTCATACTGGGGAACTTGCTGAGGATCTGAGCACTATGGAGTTGCCAGTTGTGCAATGAATATAATCTTTCAACTAAACTAGCGATAACTTAATTAATCAAACGTAAAAAGATATTTCAGGAAACAGTATCAAACTGAGAGCAATCATAGCTAAAATAAGAAAAAGCTGATACGCTTAATTTTGAAATTATGACATTTTGCTATGCTATGTTGTTATGTTCTTGCAGATCTTATATTCAGTACACGTAGCAAAAATTAGAGTTTTTATCGTGGCCGCTGCACATACGTATTTCCATATTTCAGGGGAAAAAACTCATTGTTATCATTTCTTTTTTAGTGTTTGCACACTTACCGCAACATAAAAGACATCGAAGCAGTAGCTAATATTAGGGAAAGTGAACATAAAAGGGAAAATACAAGGTAAAAGAGGCAGAGACGGACCAAGACTAACATCGACGAGTAACATCAGAAGATGGGCAAGTCAGCCTAGACAACCTGCACCATTAAAACAAGAGGCAGAGTGAAATGACGCTCCATGGTAGCCAACCTTTGATGGAGAGACGGCGCTCAATGATGATGCTGTTGATGAATATAAAAGATTTCAACCAAAACTGATTGAGTTATATAATATACTTTGAATAAGAAAACATTTGCTACTAAATGCCCTGTCACTAAAGCTAGCCACATGACGATAAATATGTAGATAAAATTTGAATTAAAATATTTGAAAGAAGAATAGATAAATATTAAAACTACTCGTACAAGCGTGTTTGCAAAAATACAAAATCTCTCTCTCTCTCTCTGCGACCAAGACTCAATCAGAGTAGGATGTCATTCTATCTCATGAAGTCAGCTGTCTGTTTAAGCGAATCGATTGCTCCATATAGTTTTTCTTCCAGGGAGGTGGGCGTGGACCACATTGCTCTTCTCAGGTCTGTGTACTGGGGGCAATCTTGTAGAACATGTTTTGTAGTCATATTGTCCAGTGTACAGTGGCATAGGCTGGTTGTACCTATTTTGAATTTGGTGAACATGTGATTTCTCATTCTATTGTGGCGAGTGCGTAGGCGAAGTATGATGACTTGATCCCTCCTTGATAGTTGGTGGTATCCGTCACTCTCGTTATGCTTTGGGTGTTCTCGTTTCCATTTTTCATGGAACTGACCTTTGAGGATGGATTTGGCTTCATCATAACTGAGCGGATGGTTCTCTTGTGGTAATCTCCCTCCCTCTTCTTTTTTGTCTGCGCGTTCGTTCCCGTGTATATTACAGTGTGATGGTATCCGCTGAATGACTACTCTCTGGAAGATATTGCATAGTTGGTCCAGGATTGTTCTCAAGTCATCTAGTTCATTATTCTTGGAGCTTTTTAGAGCTGATAATACTGACAGTGCATCAGTCAGAATCACCCATTTATTGTGTATGTTATTTCTGTGTTGAGTAGCCAGTGTACCAAGATAGACGCACCAAGATGGACGCTTGTTTACGTTTGAACAAAGCCCAACGGCCAAGATCTGAATTTGCAGAATTTCGTTCATTCTCAACGGCGGCCGTTATAGTTTATCTTTTACTAGCACAATGCCTCCTGGAGTATAAGCTCAGAACACAATCTTGTCGTGCTTTCTCCTTGCATCGAAGGTTTGGCGACAATGGAGATACATTTCATTCTGACTCTTGTGGACGCTGTCTTAAATGAACCAAATTAGCAAACAACCATGCGTCCACTAACGCAGGAGGAGATCAACACCTTCTTTGACAAACTATCCAAATAGTAAATTACATGTTTCATCATATATTCGTATATATCTGGTAGAACCTTTGCATCGGTGAGACTCCCGGAAGTTCGTGATAGTTAGGAGGGTCTTATAGTCTTTTTTGTTTGATGTGTGATGGTGTAATCACCAACTAATTACTACATCAAGCTTTGGCAGATGGTGCTCGTAAAATACAAAATAGAATACGAGTAATCATTTCAATCAATATAGCACAGTATACACAATCAACTGTAATTCTACTCACACTTTAGACACAATCAACTGTAATTCTACTCACACTTTAGACACAATCAACTGTAATTCTACTCACACTTTAGACACAATCAACTGTAATTCTACTCACACTTTAGACACAATCAACTGTAATTCTACTCACACTTTAGACACAATCAACTGTAATTCTACTCACACTTTAGACACAATCAACTGTAATTCTACTCACACTTTAGACACAATCAACTGTAATTCTACTCACACTTTAGACACAATCAACTGTAATTCTACTCACACTTTAGACACAATCAACTGTAATTCTACTCACACTTTCGACACAATCAACTGTAATTCTACTCACACTTTAGACACAATCAACTGTAATTCTACTCACACTTTAGACACAATCAACTGTAATTCTACTCACACTTTAGACACAATCAACTGTAATTCTACTCACACTTTAGACACAATCAACTGTAATTCTACTCACACTTTAGACACGATAAACTTGTATGCGGAATTTTTGACCAGACCAATTGCGTATCTCTTTGCGAAGAAATTCTCTTTGATAGTCCTTAGCTCGCATTCTCCGTTTGCCCAATTGTCAATTCTCGATTTGTCACCAATGAAAGCGTAATCTCCTCCTTGCACTTTGTCCAGGTGGTCTTTGGAGTTTGAGGACAAAACTGATGGGTCAGATTTATTGAAAATCTTTATCTGTTCCCAAATGGCCACTTTAGTTGAGTCATGTGATTTCTGAGTTAAAAATATATATTTTACAGTAATGTACGTGTATTTGTCATTAATTCTTACATTTTTATTCAAACAGTATTAAAACTTTAAAAAATCATTGATTTTATGTCCATTGAATTCATTTAAATCGCAATGTAATCAGACTACTTTATATTGTTCTTCTTTTGTGTTCTTCTCCTTGTTCTAGATCTTCTCCTTGTTCTAGATCTTCTCCTTGTTCTAGATCTTCTCCTTGTTCTAGATCTTCTCCTTGTTCTAGATCTTCTCCTTGTTCTAGTTCTTCTTCTTGATCTTCTTGTTCTTGTTCTATTTTTCTTCTTATAATTATTGGAAATACCGGCAAACGAGTCAACGACATCTATGGCAGTATTAAAGTTCTCTTGTGTACAGTCTGTGGTTACACTTTGGTAGGGTTCCCCAATTCCTATCCAGATTGTTCATCCCTAATTTTCATTTACTTTCGTTCGCCAGAAGTTTGTTGTAAAGTGCTGGTGGATAACATTCATCTCAGGTTTGTTCTTATCATTCTCTACTGAAATTGTTTTATAATTTTAATAACATTTACTAGACTCACCGTGCATTGATGATCTTACCCACAATTCTTCCTGTGATGTTTGTCCTCTCTGCTATTGTAGAAAACATTTCACCGGTTGATATTTCCAATCTACAAGGGTGTTTATAAAGTCTCACTACACTTGGTATCTAGGTCAATTTGAAAAAAATGTTTATGACGTCATCACAATATGTGCTCCCACTGTCAATTGTGCGATACACACGGGTAGTTGTTCAAAGATTTATAGCAAGATTTCCTGATAAACAACCTCCTCATCGCATTACGGTTAGAAATTTGTTGAATAAGTTTATTGCTACTGGAAATGTGGAAGATGCTCCACGATCTGGTAGGCCTGCTGTGAATGATGAAATATGTTTAGATATCCAAGACAGAATCCTTAAAAGTCCAGACAAGTCATTAAGAAAACTGTCGCAACAAGTGAACTTACCATTGAGCACATATTGTGATGACGTCATAAACATTTTTTTTCAAATTGACCTAGATACCAAGTGTAGTGAGACTTTATAAACACCCTATACTTTCTCCTGTTCATCTTCTCTAACTGACTTCCGTTTCCAAGATGGCGGATCTAGTCCACGTCCTCTAGATCGCTGCAGAAAATGCACCCAGGGTCTGATTAATTTCGGATCTTCTTTGCACTTTTCTGCGTTAAAGTCAAAATGATGATATGCTTGATACATCTGTGTCGCTAAGACGAGGTCGTAGGTCGACAACAGTCCGTTTTTGACGAATCAAGTGTTGTGAGTGAGACATTCCACCGTCCAGACTTCATCTGTGCTTTACGTCACATTAGTGCTGTTCAAGACCGTTATTGGGATTCTTTGACGCAAGTTATTTCCACGTTACACATTAATGTAAACTACTTCGTCAGTCGCAGTTTTGTCTCTTTGGGGAAGTTGCTTCGTGTATTGTTCGTCGTAGACTGTTTACACTTGAGTAATCAGACATAAGTCTAAAGGTATCGAGATTATGAGTTTGGCGACATTGTGTCCTACGTCATCGTATTGGTTCCCTAAACCGGCCGTGCGCAAATCTTACGGTCTGCTGTTTGATGTGCAACAAGAATAAATTGACGACTGACTGTGTGTCTATATGTTCGGAATTGGAGTCATCAACGATGGCCTAACATCATCAAGTGCTACGATGATCATCATTTTCGGGAGGACGTGACTTACCGGTATATGGGGATAGGCGGCGGGAACAAATGGAGGCTATGCATGAAATGTGTTCCTTGTTGCAGTTTCCTCATATTACAAGTCACATGTCTGTGTTAGTCACCTCTAGTGACTCGGGCAGATGGTGCTCGTAAACCTGGGAAGGCCGACCATCTAAGGGCAGAATCCCCCGACAGAAAAGATCAACTGCTGCCTTGCAGGAAGATTGGGGACAATCAAAGGCTAAGGAAAGCAAACCTGAAAAAATGCTGGCTGAAATCGGATGCACTGGGCCACTGGCGCAGAACACAGTGCAACGTATTAACGGGTGTTCAGTCAGAGTGGATCTGACAGACTCTAATTGTGATGTTCTGTCTGTGGGGCGATCAACACACTTAGCCTGACAGCTGACTTCATATGAGAGTCTGGAATCCTTACTCTGATTGAGTCCTGAACGCAGAGAGAGAGAGAGATCTTCTCTAACTTATTCCTGCTACATTTATCTTTTCTTTCATCCTTCTTTTTATTCTGAAACGCTCCGGGGTTTGGGAAACATTGATGGCTATGAGCAGTTGTTCATATTTCCTACCCCAGAGTCGTTTATAAAACATAAATAGATGGGACCAGTTTTCTTTCATTTCACATCCTACCGCTACCAACTCCTATCTGGCGGAGACAAGCACGATTATTCTCAAATGTTGAGAGATGTTAAATAATCAATGTTCAACAAGATAGCTGTTAAACATTCAGTGTTCCACAAGATAGCTGTTAAACATTCAGTGTTCCACAAGATAGTTGTTAAACATTCAGTGTTCAACAAGATAGTTGTTAAACATTCAGTGTTCTACAAAATAGTTGTTAAACATTCAGTGTTCAACAAGATAGTTGTTAAACATTCAGTGTTCTACAAAATAGTTGTTAAACATTCAGTGTTCTACAAGATAGTTGTTAAACATTCAGTGTTCTACAAGATAGTTGTTAAACATTCAGTGTTCAACAAGATAGTTGTTAAACATTCAGTGTTCTACAAGATAGTTGTTAAACATTCAGTGTTCTACACGATAGCTGTTAAATATTCAGTGTCCTACAAGAGAGCTGTTAAACATTCAGTGTCCTACAAGAGAGACGTTAAACATTCAGTGTCCTACAAGAGAGATGTTAAACATTCAGTGTATTACAAGAGAGATGTTAAACATTCAGTGTCCTACAAGAGAGATGTTAAACATTAGTGTCTTACAAGAGAGATGTTAAACATTCAGTGTCCTACAAGAGAGATGTTAAACATTCAGTGTCTTACAAGAGAGACGTTAAACATTCAGTGTCCTACAAGAGACGTTAAACATTCGGTGTCCAACAAGGTAGCTGTTTAATGTCCTTTGCTAAGTGTTCGTTTAAGTTTTGGTGAAACAGCCTGTTCGTTTAAGATTGGGTGAAAATCTCTAGTACCCATTTAAGTTGGGTGAAACTTGAAGTTGTAATGAACGTTCTGTAACGAGCTAAATATTTTTCTTCCAGTTGATAAATTCAGTAATAAGACCTGAATGCCTCGATGCGACAGCACTGAACATGTCGATTTCTTTTCCAATCCTGTAGACCCCCCCCCCCACACACACACACTCTACCCTCTGCCAGACCATGAAAAAAAAAAGAAAATACCGAAAAGATAGTTACATTCAGTGATCACTTCATATTCACATTTACTGTAAAGGAAATGCAAACATTTAGTAATAAACTGACAAGTTTTTGAAATATCTAAGTAACCCATGATCCCCATTAGTAATAGTCAAGTAAACTAAGGCCTTCTACAATAGTCAAGTCACCTGCAATTCGCATTTATAATAGCCCAAATAACAGGTATAGTCAGGTAATCTGTGATACCCTTATATAATTGCCAATTAACGTCGGCTTAAGTCTTTGCCAGCAAAGTCAACAGCGACTCTCTTGTTATAAAATTCAAGCAACACGCGACTTTCTCTTATTGTTCTATACTAATCAAAGTCACTTTGTGTGTGTGTATGTGTGTTTTTCTGAAAATATTCGAGGTGCAGTTTCCTGTATAAATAATTGTAAATAAAAATTCGACCCCTCAAAAAACACTTAACGCTTCCCTTTGTGATCAAGTCTACAGATTGGGAACCTTGCCAACAGCCTATGTAGCTATACTCCATTAAATACAACATAGGGGTTCCCAAACTTGGTCCGCGACTCCCAGGGGCGCTGCTTAACGTTGGCAAGGATGCCGGGCTGAGAATATCGTTCTGTACTACTTAGTGCTTGGAAATCATAAAATGACACCTAGATAGACTTAATTATGTGTTAGTACATAAACAAGTTTCTATAGGATAAAGTTAATTATATCGTCATTTATCATCTGATATATCCAATCAGTGAATTAGGTTTTACCAGACTTATACGATCGTAACTACCATGAGGGCGCTGCTGGTATATAATCTGTAGAGTAAGGGAGCTGTGGGTGTCAAAAGTGTAGGAATCACAGCTGCAACGTGTTGTGTAATCTATTCTCTTTAATTTTCTTTATAATTAGGTATAGTGTAATACATTGAAAGCCAAAAAAAGGACGCAGCCTTAATAGCAGAAAGACAGAAGTAATGGTAACAACAAAGAAAAAGACTTCACCTCAGTGCAAAATAAAGACAAGTGGAACAATATTAAAACAGGTAAATGAATTTAAATATTTGGGAACTTTGTTAACCTCAGACGGAAGATGTACAAAAGAGGTGAGATGCAGAATGGCTCAGGCAAAAGCAGCTTTCCAGGAAATGAGGAACATACTCTGCAATCCATTTTTGACAATAGAAACAAGGAAAAGAGTTATTAAATGTTATGTAGAGCCAGTCGTAACATATGGATGTGAATCATGGACAATAGGACAACAAACAAGAAAATCACTGGAGGTTGAAGAAATGTGGTTTTACAGAAGAATGTTGAGAATACCATGGACAGCTAAGAAGAGTAATGGAAACGTTCTGGAGAGGCCAAAGCAAAAAGAAAGCTAATTTCCAATATTAGGAAGAAACAATCCTCATTTTTGGGCCATGTAATGAGAAGAGAACAGTTGGAATATATTGTAACAGACTGGAAAAATTGAGGGATGAAGAGATAGAGGGAAGCAAAGAGAAAAGATATCAGACAGCTTAAAAGAATGGCTTGTCGGAAGGTCAACAACAGAAATGATAAATAACTGTTGTGATCGAAAGTTGTGGAGAGACATGATCACCTACGCCAGCAGGCCCGGTACTTGATAATGATGATGATGATGTAATACCTTACACGGAACTACAAGGAAATTTAGAAACACCTGCAGATATCATTACATGACATTGGGCTGGCTGCCGTCAGCACATAAAACGCTAGGCCCGTAACAAATGCATACTTATATTTCAGTCAGAAACAAAATCTGCACAAATGTTTGAATTTGATGAAATATGTGCTTTCGTGTAGAACAAGATATTCAGACTCAGAGCAAGTCGCTGTGGCATCGGAGCACACTTACATAGGACTCTTTGCCTTTCCAACATGTGACTGCAGGGCATCCAGAGAATCCCCACACTATATCCCATAGGACTGCAGGCCTTTCAACACCCTAAGAACACAAATATGGCCCACAGAAACAACCCTGCATGACAACTTATAGGAAACCCGTGAAGACCACAAACTCTCTTGTTCGTGACCCACGCTGGTCTAAATGTCTAATTGCATAGCAATAGCTCATGGCTGAACAAGTTAGATAGTCCTGCCCACAGCGAGTTGAAGTGTTAAACCAACTCAAGCCTGTGTGTGTTGTTTGTTGTGTGTTGTTTGTTGATTACTTCATTGATATTACCTCGAAGAAACTTTTCTGCAGCTCAAACTGTGAAAAAAAGATCAATACACAATATTAGTAAAAGCTATAAGAAATATATAATAATAAAATATAGTGCAAGGAGAGTTGAATATAAACGTCATGAGAGTAGAACAGAACTGAGATACAAAGATGTATGGTGCAAAGCATCTCTGAGTAAATTCTCTATTAGTGAAATAAAGATTGGAAAATCTGCAGCAGGTCGTAACACATCGAGAGCCAATATAAAAAAATGGCAAATTAACATTCAGAAAGTGAAATGAACTTAAGTTAAAAGATAAAAGTTGAAAGCAATAAGAAGTTCACGCTCACAATATAAAACTACTTTACTTTTCATTCTTCTACTGGAACTGTCATTCCAATATAAACAGAGCCAGCCATGAGAGAAGCTTGCTACAAAATGTCTGACAATTACCACTGAGGATCGACACAAGTATGCTGCTTCCAGTCATTTATGAAGTTGCAATATGTCATGTCATACGTTTATGTGTATGAGATCGCGGACGAGCAAGTGATAATAGATAACTTGGTGTCGTGGCACGGTAAACAGTCCAAATTAAGAATTAATACTATGCACTGAATACCTTTTGTACTTAACTTCATCGACTTCAAAAAAGCATTTGATAGTATTCATAGAGATTCTTTGTGGAAAATTCTGAAGCAATATGGCTTACCATCAAAAATCATAAATATTATCAAAGACATGTATGATGGTTACACATGTGCAGTTCGAACAGAGGAAGGACTGAGCGAATGTTTCCCAATAGAAACTGGGGTTAAACAAGGATGTATTTTATCGCCCTTGTTATTTGGAATTGTTATGGACTTCATAATGAAGAAATGCTGCACTGGTAATAAAGGCATCGAATGGATACAAGGAGACCATTTGGAGGACCTGGACTTTGCTGATGACATAGTTCTCATCAGCAATCAGATAAAAACGATGCAGGAAAACACAAATGAACTATCATCAATAGCCAGCAAAATTGGGCTTGAGGTCAATCATGAAAAGACTAAAGTCATGAAAGTTTAATTCCAACAAGTGACAAAATATACATGGAAAACAAACCAGTAGAAGAGATCGATCACTTCATCTATCTTGGAAGTCACATTGATCGAGAAGGGGATACGAGCAAAGAAATTAGAATCAGACTGGCTAAAGCAGCAATGTCTTTCAGAAGCCTTGAAAAGTTGTGGAAATCAAAACTCATTAGCACAAACACAAAACTTAGGCTATTCAAATCAAATGTACTATCAACCCTTACGTATGCGTGTGAAAGCTGGAAAAAAACAAGAGATATAGAAACAAAGTTGAACGCATTCGAAAATAAATGTCTAAGGAAAATACTTGGTATAGAATGGAACGAATTCAAAACAAACGAGGAAATTAGAGAAATCGCCAATCAACCACTAATATCTTCAGTAATAAAGAAAAGACGATGGTCATACGTTGGACATGTGATGAGAAGAGATAATAATCGAATAGCAAAGCAAGCCCTCATATGGGAAACAACAGGTAAAAGAAAAGAGGAAGACCCAGGGAGACACTGAGAAGAACATTGATGAGAGAGGCAAGAGCAGCAGGAATCGGCTCCCTCAATGAGATAGAACTGCTTGCACAGAACAGAGACAGATGGCGAGATTTGATAAAATATCTTTAAAAGAAAACTGCTAGAACAAAAAATTCATATAGGAAAAGGTGTATCTTGGTCTACGCCCTATGGGCCGGTTACGGCTCGAAAGGTCAATAGATAGATAGACTGAATACAGAGAATTATGAAAGGACAAGATCGTCTACTCTAACCGGTGTGACCTATAACATATATACATACATACTCACACACATACATACTAGGATATTACAGATCACGTTAAAAGCAGCGACCTGTTTATGTAAAATGATTAGGAAGTGAGGTATTAAGCTTCTAGAATACAATATTTTGAGGGCAATGCCTCCTTTCATTGCCAATGATAACTCATTAACCAAATGAGCAAATTCTGTATTATTTGACACGTGAAAACTAGATCTAGGCCGTCATACTAGTACTTATGAGCACAATCATCTTATTATTATTATTATTATTATTGGTTATGGAAGGCCTCGGCATCACAGTAAACGAATTAAAATCCATAATTGCTCAACCGCCCGTGCCAGTGGAATCATCCGAATTACCAACTCATCTCCCAAACAAAGAAAGGTAACTGTAGTCCCCATCGTAGCAGTCTCAGCACACGCCAAAAGACATAAGGCGAAACCGCGCAGAAAGTGAACACAGCCAACTGTTCCCTGTCATACGATATCATCATTCATCGTAAACAAGCGGGATATCGAAGCAGGATCAAAACGGATGAGACACACAGCTCACGGTGTGCACAGAGCACTTAACTCAGTAGCTCCTGCAACAAGCCGGACTTGGAATAGGAGGAAACTGCAAGAAGGAACACTTTTCAGACATAGCCTTCAATGGTTCCTACCGCCTATCCACCATATACCATGGGAGTTCACGTCCTCCCGAAATGATGATCGTCATAGCACTTGATGATGTTAGGCCGTCATTGATGACTCCAATTCCAAACATATAGACACACAGTGGTGGTAATTTGTCATTTCCAATCCAACAGAAGCCACATGACCTGTAGTTAGTAAAACCACAGAGAGAATATGATTTTGTGACCTTCACTGATTCACTCTTAGATGTGAATGTGTAGTTTACACAAGAGGAGAAGTTTTCAACTACAGTGATTCCATTTAAGGCAATTCTGGGATAGCAAGGCAAGTCTCCTTTATAGCAGCAGAACTTGATGTTCTCCGCTCCCTTCTTGTAGCTGCTGCCACACGATTCTGATGTCTCACTAACCTGGACATCACTCAAGAACAATGCCAGACTAACATTCCACAAACATGGCTCTGCTGATGAAGTGCCTGGTGCAACAGTTGCATCAATCATACTGGGGGCTCCTGGTCTGTGGTCATTAATATCACAGACGGCACATGGTGTTGTTATATTCAGTATTTATTTCTGGGGTGTAAATATGTGGCACACACATGGAGAGTGGTTTTTTATATTCGAGCTATGGACCAAGCAATGTTTACATTGAACAACACGATAAATGTCATTGCTGCGATACCAACGTCAAAAATGTCTGAAACGAAGCCATCCAATTAACGACTTTATCTACAGCGAAGGTTAACGAACTGTGAACAAACATTTATGTTCAAACCCTTGAAAACATTTTCAAAAATCTGCCACCTCGCAGCAATGACATTTATCTGGCAAGGATCATTTTGAATCTACGAAGTGGGCTCATTGTGTGTTTAACTCAAACGCATATGTGCTTTTTTAACCATCTTACTACCAAATCAATCCGTTAGCTACAACTCGGCTGCTGCTCTCAATGGATAGTGCGCAGTGCAAAGTAATCAAAGGTTACATAATGTGTGTTATTCGCTGTTACGTTAATTCCTTAGTAATAAACTTTGGATAGTCTTACTGTTGGTCGTAAAGAGGAATACAGAATCTGGATACATGATGGTGTGAAAAGATATTGCAAATCTTACAGAGATCACATCAACAATGAGCAACAGCGAGGCACAATCTAACGATTCACATGACTACTCACAAACTTAGTGTCAACTGTCAAAGACAGAAAATAAGCATGTTTCTGGCCTGCTACAAATCTTGTTACGATCATTCTACAGGACACAGCACCAGGCGAAAGAAGACAAAGCAGACAGAGGAAGAGTTGTGAGGACAATATAACAAGATTGACACAATAAACCTTCGCTAGATCTCTGAATGTCATGTCATGGAACCCACCACTGAAGATAAAGCCTTAAAGGCCCAGGAATACATGGAGAATAGAATTCATATAACTAACCATCAAGAACAATGCCCTAGATTGGAGAGAAGTAGATTAAATGTCCAAGAATAGGGATTGAAGGAGAAGCCATGTTCGTGGCATATGCTCCAAAAAGGTCTCTAAATTGCTTTCATTGATTGATTTGACATGTATAAAAGTATCTATGTTGTGAAGGCTGAATACAATTATGAAGTCATCATTCAATGTGCTTCAACGAGCGCCAAGATTATGGGCCTAAAGAAGACGTGTTTTTTTTATCGGTGATATCTAAGAGTTATCTAAGAAGAAGTTTGTCGGAACTCATCTCACACCATGAAACGTGGAAATGCTAACAAATCAGACGTGATACAAACTTTGGTTGGAAAGAATTGATTCAAAGCCTGGTTGGAAAGACTTGATACAAACCCTGGTTGGAAAGACTTGATACAAACCCTGGTTGGAAAGACGTGATACAAACCCTGGTTGGAAAGACTTGATACAAACCCTGGTTGGAAAGACTTGATACAAACCCTGGTTGGAAAGACTTGATACAAACCCTGGTTGGAAAGACGTGATACAAACCCTGGTTGGAAAGACTTGATACAAACCCTGGTAGGAAACACTTGATACAAACCCTGGTTGGAAAGACTTGATACAAACTCTGGTTGGAAAGACTTGATACGAACCCTGGTTGAAAAGACTTTATACGAACCCTGGTCCTTAAAGACTTTGTACGAACCCTGGTCCTTAAAGACTTTATACGAACCCTGGTCCTTAAAAATAAAAGACTTTATATGAACCCTGGTCCTTAAAGACTTTATATAAACACTGGTGGACAAGACTCATTAATCTTAAATATAAATCTGCTTTCTTATGAAAGTTACTTTTCACTACAAGCGGTTGCTGCCACACTATATTGTATTGGATAACAAAAAGGCGTTGAGAAGCAGTTTAGTGAAGACGAATTCACTGAACCGTAATTTGCAAAATACAATACGACACACTTCTCTAATAATTGTATGAAGAGGAAGAAGACACTGGTCTGACTTACCTCTTCATGGCTGACACCGTTTGCTCTCCCCATTGTTCCCCATTTGTAAATGTTCTGATCCAGCATTCCCTGTAGGGAGTCGAAGGGGGGCGTGTCTATCGTCACTGTCAGGAACGCGATCAAGTTGCCGCTGTATGTGGAAGCTACGACCACAGAGAACATCAGCCAGAAGCTGGTCAGTGTTAGGCCGGTCGTGGACGTGGGTAGGTCTTCACCTCCTGGTAGTACAATAATGTCAAGGTCAATGCTGGTAATATATTTTTTTTTGGCGTTCTCCAGTCATTTACCTCTGACGAAGACCCTAGAGACTAGTAACTGAATTTTGCTTGTTAATCCATTTTGCCTGGCAACCATGTACACAAGCGTCCCTCGCCGTACAGACAGATATCCCCGTCTTCGGAGGTACTCATGCTGTTTTCGTCTTTGAGTAATTGACGTTGCGCTGGTAATATAACTTGACATGTTTTAGCCTCACAGTCAAAAGCCGCAACAGCTGACAAAGTTCTCATAAACCACAATCCATGTTCTTGTCTAATGATGTACGTAGAAGATAGAGGCAGACACGCCTTCTTTTATACTGTCAGATTGTAACTTTCCTACTGCAAGATCATTTCATTACTATTGTATTACATTGTTATTGAAAGGAATAATAGTGAGAGAGAAAGTAGAACAAAAGACTCAGCATCAACAGTAAGAAAACAGTAGTAATGGTACATTGAAGAAATAACAATCACCGCCGTGCAACATAAAAAAAAAACGGAACAAAATCTGAAACAAGTTCAGAGCATCAAATTCTCTGGGCACAATATTTACATCAGATGGAAGATGCACCACAAAAATAAAAAAAAACAGAATAGCACAGACCAAAGTAGCATTTCAGAAAAAGGAAAAAAAGATCTTATGCAACAAGTATGTCAATAGAAGCGAGAGAAGAGAGTGTGCCAGTCCATCGATGCTCTATGGAGCCATATTTTAGCCATAGAAGCGAATCATGGACAGTAGACAACTAAATGAAAAGTCGATTAGAGGCCACAGAGATCGGATTTCTCAGAAGAATGTTCAGAATTCCCTGGACAGCTCAAAATACCAACGAGGAAATTCTCAAAGAGGTCAATACAGAAAGAGAGCTAAAAATAGTCAGAAAGAAACAATTATCATTTTTCTTGCACATCGTGAGAAGTGGAAAGTTGGAACACGTAGTTGCAACTAACAAAAAAATAAGGCAAGAGAGATCGCAGACGACAAAGAGATAAGATGCAAGATAGTTTGGTGCATATGCACCAAAGAAAATCGCTGGAGTCTGTAGAAATGTGGTTTTACAGAAGAGTGTTGAGAATACCATGGACAGCTAAGAAGAATAATGAAAACGTTCTGAAAGATGCCAAATCAAAAAGAGAGCTAATTTCCAATATTAGGAAGAAACAATCATCATTTTTTGGGGCGTAATGAGAAAGAACAACTGGAATATATTGTAACAACTGGGAAAATAAGGGGCGAAGAGATAGAGGGAAGCAAAGAGAAAAGATACCAGACGGCTTAAGAGAATAACTTGACAGAAAGTCAACAACATAAATGATAAATAACTGTCGATATTGAAAATTGTAGAGAAACATGATCACCTACGCCAGCAGGCCCAGTACTTGATGATGATATGCACCAAAAACAGTTAACAACAGAACTAACACGATGCACTGAGGACAGAAAATTCTGGAAGGACATGATCTCCGACGCCAACCGGTATGGTACATGATGATGATGTCATTATTACTGCTGCAACCTAATTCGTATTTATCTCTATAGCCAGTCTCTAACTGTTAAAGAGTCAAGCCTAAATTTAAAGTTCCGATTTAATGACTCTGTCAATTATTATAACTAGTCGAGGAAAGGTTAGTTGAGTGTAGAAACATGACCTCACCTTGCGTGAGAAGAGAGCCGTACATGTACCAGATAGAATCCAGGATGTTATGAAAGGCGCTTCTCTCAGAATTGGCCTTGTAGTACGGGTTTTGTCGCTCTAGAAATGTTATCAGCAGCGCCACTGTGAAGAGGGAGATCAATATGGCCACGTGGACCTGAAATAGGTAACGTTAATGTGGGTAATGCGTCTGAAAGGTGATATTTCATATATTGGAAGAAAGAGCCCTGTCACACCACGTGGAGGTGTATAGGGGATATCGTGCTAGTGCCCATATGTTTTAATAGAACAGCACAGTATTGTTTGGGCAACATGGTCAGTATTACGCCAGTGTCGTCTTTCTTTCCCAGAAAAATCCGGTATCTCTTTAAGACTTGGTGAAGCTGGAGACGTCGTTTTCGTGTCCTTAGTGGCCGAATTCACTATCTAATGAATGTGCAACATGAGCTGCGCGCCCTTTTTTCAAAATGCAACGCGATATATTATTATTCACGATAATAGTACGAACGATCTGGATGACCCCCCTCTTTGTTGCTGGGACGGGGACCCTTTCAGATATGGGAATACTCCGCCTGCAGTGATGCCACTCAGTTCTAAAGTCTGAAACCTAGAGCGGCTCCTACATTGAACATATAAGTGTAAGGTATTCTCAGCCAGAATACAAACAACTTTTAGAGTAGCTGTCCGAGGAACCATGTTCCAACAAAGACAAGCTAGATGATAATGGTGAAATAATATTGAGTTATTTTCGGGTTATCATCATTGCACTCCGAACATGTCCATAGGTGCTCAGATCCCCTCCTCAGCAATTACCTCAGTGTCCAGCGACTGACGACTCCAGTTCCATGTTGGTTGATAAGTTTTCTTACACGGCCACCAAGTTTCTCATTTCTGGCTGTGCCCATCTTAACTCCCATTTCCATCATCCGAAGAAGCGACGTTGATCTGTGTTTGTCGAAGTCCTGTGCTCTTCCCACATCTCGGAGTGCATTGATGATGTCCGCCCGATCCATTGGTTGCCCGTCCTCAACGACAGCGCAGCTAGCCAACCTGTCCGCTCTCTCATTTCCCCGTACTCCCGCATGTCCAGGGACATAGACAAAGGTGACCTTACGTATTTTGGATTTCTGCAACGACTCTACCCATTGCATGCGTACAGAGCCCGCCTCCACTTTTTGTATCATGCTCATCGAATCACTAAGTATACATGCGTGGGTGTAGTCTTGTGACTCTAACCATTTGAATGCCTTGGTCACTGCCATCACCTCCATTGTCATGCTACTCGTGGTCATGACGTATGCACCACTGTCTTCCTTGGCTATTCTGCCTGCCGAGTGTGCTGTAAATGCCCATGCACTTCTTTCGTGTCGTCTTACAGATCCGTCTGTATAGACGACTGCATCTTTCTCATCGGTGTTATCGCAGATGAGACCGTTGACCTCAGCATTAACCACGACCGGGTTCTGTTCCCTACTTTTCCTGTCGAGTGTGACAATACACGAGAAAGTCCCCTTGAATGACGTAGGCACCGGTATCCACTCCTCACCAACGCTGATATTGGTAAGCCCACAGACCTGTTTGATGACATCTGCTCGGCCCACCCATGATTTGCCTCTTTTTAGCCTGGTACCTTTCTCTGTGTTGAGCACGTTGTGCTATGGATGCTCTGTATCTGTACTAATCTTCAGGTATGCTCGTGCTCTCCAGAACTTGATTCTGTCATCCATGGTTGGAAAGTCAAGAAGATACCTCATTGCTACACAGGGAGTGTCCCTCGTACATCCCAGGATAATGCGCATGGCTTCATTTTGTATTTTCTCCAGCCTATCAATTTGAGTCGTACTGACAGTAAGAATGGCCAGGGCATACTCGATTGGTGCGAGGACTAATCCCTGGAACAGAAGAGTAAGTAGCCTCTGCTCGATGTTGGCAGCTGCCATGACCTTCAAGGCGGCTAATCCTTTGCGGGATTTTGTTATCACATGGTCGACGTAGTCCCGAAAACACAGGCTGCGATCAAACTTAACTCCGAGGTATGTCATCAACTTGTCCCTGGTCACCTCATCAGCTCCCATTCGTACTACCGGTGTGGTCGTATTAACGATATGATTGTTAAGGGAGAACCATGAAACTGATGCTTTATTAGGATTAACCAAGGCACCTGAAACCCCACACCAGGAAGAAATGCGATCGAGTTCGTCTTGCATTGTGGAGGCGATTCCCCGTCTGTCTCTTCCCTATCGATATACCAGAATATCATCAGCAAAAGTCATAGTTCTTCCCCTCCCATCAGGCTGTTGGGCCGTGATCGTTATTGTGTACAGGTTAAATAGAACTGGTGACAATGGTGAGCCTTGTGGCAGCCCAGGACAAATGGATGTTGGCTCGGAAGACTTCCACAACTTCCACATCTGAGTATCACCTTCCTCTGAAACAGTGCCGCGGCGATCCATCTTATGAGGAAGGGGTTCACCGCCAGTTTGAGAAGCATATTCATGAGATATTCAAATGGTACCCTGTTGTATGCATCCTCCAGATCTATAGCAGCAGCACATGTCTCCTCTCGTCTGTGGAAGCCTTCGAAGACGACATAGGCAAACACTGCCGCATTGAGCCATGTCTCTTTGTTATATCTATAACCTCCGAGTATGGATGGAAATACGCGTTTCTGTTCAAGGCGATACGTGAGGACACGGGCAACTATTTTCTCCAGCAGCTTGCCCGCAGTGTTCTGCATTGTGATGATTCTGTAGGCACTGATCTGAGAATGGTCCTTGTTTGGCTTCGGTAGCGGTAGTAAGTAGCTGTGAGCCACTCCGAATACTGGCATTAAACTCATTGGCCAGTGTTGTCAAGTCGTCATCAGCTAAATCGCCTATGTCATCGTACCGAACACCATCTGGACCAGGAGCAGTGTTATGTGACCTTTTAAGTGTCGTGCGAATGGTATCGGTTGTGATTGTGAGATCTTCTTCCAGCCCTACATCCTTACACAAATTTGACAGCGATCCCCGTATCCTCATTCTTACAGCAATATATGACCCTAAAGTAGTGATGGATAGAAAGAGCGTACATAGGAATCGTTTGGGCGCTTCTGATAGACTTCATCAACCTTCTCCATTGGTCTGTATCTAGTCGTTCTTTGGGACTGCGCAGTCGAGAAGTGTTAGTTGTTTAAGGTTATTTCTATTTTTCTATCTCTCCTTCTTCCTTTCAGAATGCACAGCCAAATGATCTTTGTCAGACCAGACGATCGAGATACGTGGTAAAACAATTTAATGTTGCGTTTGTTCACAATAATCAAAACATCTTCATGTGCTGCGATTGTTTATATCCTTTTGTGAACTTTCATCATACTTGCTTCACGTAACCGCATTAAAAGAATGCATTCAAGGAGATCTTCATTCCAACGTTGTGCTAGCAAAGCCAGTCCTGGACCCTACATGCAAGAACAATAAGAAAAATAACCTCTACTGAGATGAAATGTGTTAGAAGAGTGAATGTTAGTCTGATAGATAAGATTAGAAATGAAGAACTAAAAAAAATAGGCTACAAATAACCCCCGCCATATAATATATAAAGAAACAACAGATAAAACGGTTTGGCTACGTGTCAAGGCAGAATGATGAAAACACAACACAACTTGCCTCCAATAAACGTTGCGAAAACACCAGACCCAAAGGCCGACCACGAAAAAGAGGTATCAACGGAATAATGGAAACACTAGAAAACAACAGCAACTGAGACGAACTGAAGAGGTAAAGACCGCAAATTATATCTCACCTCGACGCTGAAATGCAAAAGAGGAAGAAGATTCAAAAAATGTTCACAAAACTCAGTCGCACTGAAAATACTCATATTTTTGCCAATAAAAGCACATTCCGATTAAATAGTTTTAAATAATTATAACATGATACAAGCTACACTAAAAGCATTTACAGTTTGTTTTCCTCATAAAACGCTATCGCACTAAATATTCTAAAGTGTTATAATACACATTCGTACTATGAATATTTATGTAGTTTTCTCAATACACAGCAGACTTGAACCTAAACAGTTTTTGACATCCAAACAATCAAATTAAAAATAAAGGCAAAATTATACAAACATGTACGAAATCTCTGTCTACCTGAATGTTCTATTCTTCAGTTTGTATCCACCGTAATAAAAGAAATTCAAGCGTTCTTGTGTAATACAAAAAGCAAATGCTGTCACATACCAGCTTTCACCATTGCTAAGACTTGCAAACATTTCTATGCCAGCTAAACAACAAATGATAAAAGGCATTTTCATACCAACTCTGTGCTATGAAAGTCAAACATGGACGCTTTTTAAATCACATTTAAGAAAGATCAATACATGTGAGAAGCGATGCTTGAGAAAAGTAACAAACAACACAAGAAGAGGTAGAACACTAAATGAAACCATAAGAAAAATGGTAGGAACAAAACCCTACAAGAATATATAGAACAACAACTACTTAAATGGTTTGGCCACCTGGTCAGAATGAATCCTTATCAATCACCATCAAGGGCGTTCTTCTCGAGAATGCATGGAAAAAGACCAAGAGGAAGACACAGAAGAAGATGGGTAGATGCAGTGACAGACACATGTAACAACAAAGGAAAGTCACTAATTCAGACAATTCGAGCAGCACAAGAACGACAAATGATATAAACCACGACACCTTTTAGGCATCAGTGAAAAGAGAAAAGAAGAGGAAGTTTGTACAACAGCATTTCCACAAATATCCAGGGATTAAACTAAGTCCTTATTTCCCCAAAAGTTAATTGTCTCCATTTAACGTTATCCTCTATTTTGGCTTCTCTTACCTGCCACTTGAAAGGGTTTATCAAGGTGCGCCATTTGTTTTTATCTGAGTCAGGTATTTTCAACATTACTGTTGTGTAGTCGGTATAATAGGGATAGGCAAAGTCAAGGACAAGTTCTCTTTCCGGCAGCATGGTCAGTGGTGCAACTACCATGTCTACTTCCTATGAAACCATGAAATAAAACTTGAAACAAGTAAATTATAATAACATATTTATGTCACGTTAAATGTTGCAAGAAACATAAACAATGACAGTAGTAAAGCGATCCAAATAGTTTGGAGATAATAGATTTAGTGTTCAAGGATCTTGATAGATTATGGTTTTTTTTTTTTTTAATTTTGTGTGTGCATGTCTAGGATCTGCAACTGTTACCACGTTTATGCTTTCAGACTAGCGTTTGATGTGTGATCGTGATGGTCTAATCACCAACTAATTTCTACATCCAGCTTTGGCAGATGGTGCTCGTAAACCTAGGAGTGCCGACCATCTAAGGGCAGAATCCCCCTACAGAAAAGACAATCTGCTGCCTTGCAGGAAGATTGGGGACAATCAAAGGCTAAGAAAAGCAAACCTGAATAAAATGCTGGCTGAAATCGGATGCACTGGACCACTGGCGCAGAACACAGCGCAACGTTTTAACAAGTAATCAATCAGACTGGATCTAACAGACTCTAATTATGATAGAAACTACCGCTGACCGGAAAGGCTTCAAGAAACAGCTGAATATAGCTATCAATTCGCTTAAACAGACAGCTGACTTCATGAGAGAGTCTGGAATCCTACTCTGATTGAGTCTTGATCGCGGAGAGAGAGAGAGAGAGAGAGAGAGAGAGAGAGAGAGAGACTAGCGTTTACAGTCTGCCTCCAGCTGGATATGTCTTTAGCGTTTACAGTCTGCCTCCAGCTGGATATGTCTTTAGCGTTTACAGGCTGCCTCCAGCTGGATATGTCTTTAGCGTTTACAGTCTGCCTCCAGCTGGATATGTCTTTAGCGTTTACAGACTGCCTCCAGCTGGATATGTCTTTAGCGTTTACAGTCTGCCTCCAGCTAGATATGTCTTTAGCGTTTACAGACGGCCTCCAGCTAGATATGTCTTTAGCGTCTACAGTCTGCCTCCAGCTGGATATGTCTTTAGCGTTTACAGTCTGCCTCCAGCTGGATATGTCTTTAGCGTTTACAAGCTGCCTCCAGCTGGATATGTCTTTAGCGTCTACAGTCTGCCTCCAGCTGGATATGTCTTTAGCGTTTACAAGCTGCCTCCAGCTGGATATGTATTTAGCGTTTACTGTCTGCCTCCAGCTAGATATGTCTTTAGCGTTCTCAAGTCAGTTGTGTTCTCATCAAGCATCTTCATCGTATAGTTGCAGGCAGACAATTTTAAGCATAGAAGGGGTTTCTTTTGTATAAAGAACGATTACGAGGATTAATAATGAAACAGATTATATGTGAAGTTATATGTGAAGTTATATGTGAAGTTGCATGTGCAAATATTTATTTTAGAAGAATTTTATGATAAACAAGTTATTTAGTCGTCTACAGTTGCACGTGTACGATGTCACAATACATACACGCACGCATACACCATAAATATACATATATAGCAGCGTGATAAATTTGCTTTTATCACAATACTCATACAGCCACACATCTGCTAGACATACAGATGGGCAGACATACAACCCTACACTTATGTAACCTACCCGTCTTTGAAGCTGCCCAACAAGCCCATTAAAAGTGGTGTTGTCAATCTTTCTCCCCCATTCTCCGTCAGCAGGCTCAATTATTTGGGCTCTGAAGTTACAGATAAAGATTATATTTATCTCCTAATTAGAAATGATGACAAATAGTTTCAGATATTGAGCATCGATAAATATTATTAATTTTATAAGTTTCTGTGATGTCAGTATTTTTTATCTTGTATTTATAAACAGTATGTCAACACTTTAGCAAGAGGAGCTTTCATTGCACTGGAAAACATATGGAAATCCAAAGAAATTAGGTTAAATACAAAAATAAAATTTTCAACTCAAATGTTAAGGCGGTCCTATTATATGCCTGTGAAACATGGAGAACAACAAAATTGACAATCACGAAGATACAGACTTTCATTAATGGATGCTTACGCAGAATAAAAGGATGGAAATGGCAGGACAAAATCACTAACATAGAATTATGGAAATGTACCAGTCAAACACCAGTAGATAAAGAGATACAGCGAAGACGATGGCGCTGGATAGGACACACACTACGGAAGCCAACTGAGAGTATTACACAACAGGCCCTTATTTTGGAATCCCCAGGGGAAAAGACAAAGAGGAAGACCAAGGAATTCTTGGAGAAGACAAATAGAAGCAGAGATGAAGATGATGGGGAAGACATGGAATGATCTTAAAAGAATGGCAAGAGACAGAACGACTTGGAAAGTGTTTGTTGAAGACCTATGCTCCACTGGGAGCTAAAAAGGTAGAAGAAGAAGATGTCAACACTTTAGACTGTGGCTATCAGAACAACACTGTCTGGATTTTACAAAAAGATCACATAACAGAAAACTAATCAAATAGCACAGAGAGTGGTCGCTCTCCATTTTTACCCTACCATCGAGCCTAATCTAACGATGTTAATCTCCTAGATGGGTTGCCGATCAGAACTAATTATTTCTTCCTGCTTGGAATTCGTATCAGTTTTCTCGCAAGAGACTTTTGTTTCAACGAGATGTGCTCCGTGAACTACACATTCAAAATGACTGTGGTACCAAGATGGACGCTTGTTTACGTTTGAACAAAGCCCAACGGCCAAGATCTGAATTTGCAGAATTTCGTTCATTTTCAACAGCGACCGTTATAGTTTAGCTTTTACTAGCACAATGCCTGGAGTATAAGCTTAGAACACAATCTTGTCGTGCTTTCTCCCTGCATCGAAGGTTGGCGACAATGGAGATTCATTTCAATCTGACTCTTGTGGACGCTGTCTTAAATGAATCAAATTAGTAAACAACCATGCGTCCACTAACGCAGGAGGAGATCAACACCTTCTTTGACAAACTATCCAAATAGTAAATGACATGTTTCATCATATATTCGTATATATCTGGTAGAACTTTTAGTTTAAAATACTTGTCATAACATGACTTGTCAGCATCGGTGAGACTCCTGGAAGTTCGTGATAATTAGGAGGGTCTTATAGTCTGTTGTTTGATGTGTGATGTTTGATGTCTGTTGTTTGATGTGTGATGTTTGATGTCTGTTGTTTGATGTGTGATGTTTGATGTCTGTTGTTTGATGTGTGATGTTTGATGTCTGTTGTTTGATGTGTGATGTTTGATGTCTGTTGTTTGATGTGTGATGGTGATGGTCTAATCACCAACTAATTACTACATCCAGCTTGGGCAGATGGTGCTCGTAAGCCTGGGAGGGCAGACCATCTAAGGGCAGAATCCCCCTACAGAAAAGACAATCTGCTGCCTTGCAGGAAGATTGGGGACAATCAAAGGCTAAGGAAAGCAAACCTGAATAAAATGCTGGCTGAAATCGGATGCACTGGGCAGCTGCGCAGAACACAGTGCAACGTTTTAACAAGTAATCAATCAGACTGGATCTAACAGACTCTAATTATGATAGAAACTACCGCTGACCGGAAAGGCTTCAAGAAACAGCTGAATATAATACACTAGAATGCGGAGGGCATATACCACAAACAAACAAGCTCTAGCAATGTGGTCCACGCCCACCTCCCTGGAAGTAAAACTATATGGGGCAATCGATTCGCTTAAACAGACAGCTGACTTCATGAGAGAGTCTGGAATCCTACTCTGATTGAGTCTTGATCGCAGAGAGTGATAGAGAGAGAGAGAGAGAGAGAGAAATAACTACGAAGGGAGATGTTATATTTCGCAGAACCAACCACGGTGAAGTTAGCACAGTTCTCTGTGTTCTTTTTTTTTTTAAGTGCAGAGTAAGGGATGTGAATTTTGGAAATTTTGAATTTAGTCAAATGTATGTTGTTCTTAACATGTCTCTAATGATTTGTATTACGTGTTGAATCTCTGTTTATTCTTCTTCATCTACACTTCCTCTAAAACTCTTTAAGGGCTCGACAGATAGACAGTTGTAGCCCTTGTTCTTGTGGTGGCCTCAACAATTTTCATTTGAAACGTTTGATGACGGAAGGAGGGAAGGGGGAGGGGGGGATTCTCAAAGTTTCATTTATCTTACGACCTCACCAAGTCTAAATCTGACCCTACTAACTATTTATGACTTTCTTAACTAAGTCTCGGCCACCAATGTTGTATCTCTCGTAGCGTTTATTAAATGCGTAATATCATAGGTTATTTAACACATGGAAGGAAACAAGTCGCAATGAGCTTGAAATAAGCGCAGCGATGTGTTTAATTATTATGGATGTTTTAAAACGTTCATGCTGCCCTCGGATGTTGATTAGTTCACGCGACTGCTGATCACGTGGTTTGAATAGACTCTCAGTTGTTGCAAGTGTTCTCCTCCATCGGCACGGCTTCGGAGTTGATATGAAAATGTGTACTCAAGTGTTATTTTAATTAATTGGAAGCGTTTGTTTGAAACAGGTCGTCCTCATTAGACATTTACATAAACATGAGTGAACTATCAACGAGTCACTATTTAGACAACTTACGTGAAATTAAGAACACTTTGCAGCTGATACAGCAGCTCGATAGATATCCCTTCATATTTGCTGTTGTTTTTCTTTACAAAGGGGTCCCACTGCGAGAGAATTGTTGGCAAACACAATTTGAGAATTATCAAATAGAAGAGAAAACAAACAAAAACGGTATGTACAGCGTTTAGCCACCCCCCCCCCCCCCCCCCGCTCCACCCACATTTTTAACACCATCTCCTAGTTTAATGGGAGTGTATGAATGAGTACTCAGAAATCATATAGTTCACCTAACGAAATTGATCTATAATTTTTCGTCCCTTCAACTCCCTGTACTGCATACATCTTCAAACAAACACTTTCCAAGCCGTTAACTATATAATTAGGCCAAGGAGAAAAAGAAAAGTGATTCTGAGTTAGCAAATTGTTTGCACAGTAAATAAAAGTAGCCTCTTTTATGTAATTAACATTTACCATTTACACCAGTATACGAAATCGATGTTTACAGTAACAAACTATAAGGTAATGCCAATACACAGAACACAACTATGATAGTGGCTACATTAAACAGTAATACAATAAATACAAATATAGAACCCGTGCATAAAAACAATCTCTGTGATTCAAGCAGACTTCCACAAACACTTATTTTAGAAGTTTAGCATTGGTGATTTAACTTAAACTGATCGTGTGCTTTTGTTTAATTGGTTTTTTTTTTGCGTTTAATAAGCCTTCACACAGTTATATACGAACCAAGAGGAATGTGAAAAATATGTTTCAGCACGAAAAGAAGTTAAACTTTGATCAAAGAAGCGGAACAAAGTACATAACATAAAAAACAGAATTCGGTTAGAAGATGAGCAGCCATGGATAACGAAGACACAGCTACATACAATGTGAAGTACTTTGTGTGTCTTTTTATGTGCAACGTAATATAGCTGGAATGCTCACAAATCATACTTAGCAACATGGTCACGTTCTTGTATATAAATATTTGATAATAAAGCTAAACTTGAGTGAAGTAAAGTTATACCTTTGTTTATGGAGGAGAAACACGGACAATAAATAGGGAAACAGAAAAGAACCAAAAGCTCCAAAAATGTGCATTTCAGCATGAACGTGAGAAATTGAGTGAATTCTGACGACAATAATGAAGTTTGGAAGAGTTCATAAATAATAAAATAACATAACTCAAGGAAGAGAAATGGATTTTTTGGAAGATAAATGTATGCACATTGGAATGCAGTGTTGCTGGAAAAAAAAATACAGGTAGATAAAGTCAGAGGCAGATGAAAGTAGACAGACATCATTAAATGGTAGATTCTGGAAAGTTGACTGATAATATTAAATGGTGGATTGTGGAAAGTAGACTGATAATATTAAATGGTGGATTGTGGAAAGTAGACTGATAATATTAAATGGTGGATTGTGGAAAGTAGACTGACAATATTCAATGGTGGATTGTGGAAAGTAGACTGATAATATTCAATGGTGGATTGTGGAAAGTAGACTGACAATATTCAATGGTGGATTGTGGAAAGTAGACTGATAATATTCAATGGTGGATTGTGGAAAGTAGACTGATAATATTCAATGGTGGATTGTGGAAAGTAGACTGATAATATTCAATGGTGGATTGTGGAAAGCAGACTGACAATATTCAATGGTGGATTGTGGAAAGCAGACTGACAATATTCAATGGTGGATTGTGGAAAGCAGACTGACAATATTCAATGGTGAATTAGGGAGTCACTTTCTATGTAGAGTTACATTGTGGAGCAGAGAAAGAGAAAGAGAAAATATAATGGATGGTTTTGATGGCCTGACAAGGAAAAGCGATCAACAGTAGAACTATAACATACATGTACTCTTCGCCTGGTGGACTGTGGAAAGCAGACTGACAATATTCAATGGTGAATTTGGGAGTCACTTTCTATGTAGAGTTACATTGTGGAGCAGAGAGAGAGAAAGAGAAAGAGAAAATATAATGGATGGTTTTGATGGCCTGACAAAGAAAAGCGATCAACAGTAGAACTATAACATACATGTACTCTTCGCCTGGACCATGAATGAATGAGCAGAGAAACAAACTTTTCCCAAATGTATTATTTAAGTAAAGAAAACAGCACTTATCAAGTCAATGAATTAAAAACACACGGAAACGATAACTTCTAATAGTAGATACACAGCTGAGAGGAAGTGCAGAATAGTTTAGTCCGAAGCAGCGTTTCAAAGTCAATCCGTAGTGTATGTCCTCAAGAACTCAGCACCATGAAGGACGAAAGCAGGAAAAGCATCATCAGCTGTAAAGAACGCAACACGTTTAATCAACGCAGGACAAGAACAAACTTTGGACGAACACGATGATGGTTGCTGCTACCGGCGGCAGAGCGGATATGGGAACTTTCCAACAGTAGTGACGTCAGTCCGAACAAAAGACTAAAGCATTTCAAAGAGTGAAAAAGAAGATAACTATTCTTGTTAATGGAAGTAGATGCATACGTTTTTAATCCTTATAGAGTACCAACCTTGCCATATAGTAGAGAATCCTGGACAATCGGATAAAAAAGAAGAAAATCTTCGGAGCCCATATACATGTACTTTTACGGAACACTTTTAAAAATATCCAAGGACTGCAAAAGATAAAGTAACAAGGATGATCAATAAGGTTGTCAAATAGAAAGCTTATTGCCATCAGGAAGAACAAGAATCATGCCCCAACTTTCCGCATGTAATGAGGTGCCAACATTTGGAACAGACCAACAGTTTGATTAAAAATAATAATAATAACGAAAGAAGTGATGGAAGAAAACAGAGAGACAATATAGCAGATAACCTAAGAGCATGGTACAAAGTCAACAACAGGACTGATAAACAAGTGGAGAGTCATAACCTAGCAGGCCAACTGGCAAGGTACTTGATGATAATGCTGACCATCAAGACAACTGACAGAATTAAATGGCTCCATGAGATTCACTCTTTGAAATGCAAACCGCTGATTGATTAGAACTTATGTGAAAAGGAGTGTTCTGTTCTTTCTTTTTCCTACTGTATCATTATGTATGTTCTGTAAACGAATGATATACCGAATTGTACATAATTTGTACATATAACTGACACAACAGCAGACTTTAGAAGAATGGGACGAGTTGTGTGAATATATAAGAAAACAAACAATAAAGTCATGAAGCAACTAAAAATAAAGCAAGAACTCTTTTAACACATCCGAACTAAACAAATAAAGTTTGCACGTAAAGAAACACAACACCGCACTGAAAGTCATTCAGGAATGGAAATATTAAGTGAATGCTGCAGATACAAATATTAAAGTGGACGGATAGTATCATGAGATGAACAAGAGAACATTTGACAGGGTGTACTCTCAAGACAAGAAACAAGATAAAATGTCGGCCCATGGTAGCCAGCCCACCTTTCTCCTCTGATGCGTAGACGGCACATAATAATGATATTGAGGAAGATGACACATTATTAGACGTGTTCTGTTATCGTCAAAATAGTGAAACGGTATGTGAATGTAACTCACCGGCAGAACAGAGACAGTCAAGTTCCGCTTATTGAGTACGAAGTTCACATTGGGAAATATACCATCGTCACTTAATACCACTATGTTCTGCACTGCATTCACAGTGGCAACCGTGTTTAGATATCGTCCATTTCGTCCACCGAAGTACAAAGTATTGACTTTAGTGCCCACACACTGGTCATTTCTGGA
This sequence comes from Megaustenia siamemsis, assembly GCA_032433765.1. Taxonomy (NCBI): domain Eukaryota; kingdom Metazoa; phylum Mollusca; class Gastropoda; order Stylommatophora; family Ariophantidae; genus Megaustenia; species Megaustenia siamemsis. The sequence goes on from JAVIAB010000124.1 coordinate 65,210,265, forward strand.
CTTTATTATCTAGTGGGAGAGGAAGATCAAAATACAAATGAAGTTAATAATAATGCAACATTCATCATCAACATATGCCATACCGGTTGGCGTAAGCGAAACTGCCAAGGGCTGTTCAACGTGTGCGAGTGCACACAGAACCTCCATGCATTGCCGTTATCAGAAAGAGACATCGGATCTTGCTGCCCAAGAGATCAGGAGAGGGTAACTACCACAAAGAAACTACGGACTAATTGTTCCTGTTTTTGTAACAAAAACCACCGCTTCTGGTGGGCTTTGAACTCGGTGACTTCCTGCCCTGAGGTCGACGTCGTATCTCAACACTACCCAACCACCCATTTATTGCGTGTGTGTGTGGAATTTTGTTTCTTCATATACCACCATTTGGTTTTTCCTGTTTATACAACTGGAATTTACTGTTTACACAATTATTGTTTAATTTTTACTGTCTGTATATTTATTTTATTGTAAAATTGTGGGGTATTTTTTTATACTACAGGTGTATGGTTATTACTCTATTTACAGCTGTTTGTCTATTACTCTGTGTACAACTGTTTGTCTATTACTCTGTGTACAACTGTTTGTCTATTACTCTGTATACAACTGTTTGTCTATTACTCTGTGTACAACTGTTTGTCTATTACTCTGTGTACAACTGTTTGTCTATTACTCTATGTGCAACTGTTTGTCTATTAATCTCTGTGTACAATTGTTTGTCTATTACTCTGTGTACAACTGCTTGTCTATTACTCTGTGTACAACTGTTTGTCTATTACTCTGTGTACAACTGTTTGTCTATTACTCTGTGTACAACTGTTTGTCTATTACTCTGTGTACAACTGTTTGTCTATTACTCTGTGTACAACTGTTTGTCTATTACTCTGTGTACAACTGTTTGTCTATTACTCTGTGTACAACTGTTTGTCTATTACTCTGTGTACAACTGTTTGTCTATTAATCTCTGTGTACAACTGTTTGTCTATTACTCTCTGTACAACTCTTTTTCTATTACTCTCTGTACAACGGTTTGCCTATTACTCTATGTACTTCTGTTTGCCTATTAATCTATGTACACTTATTTGGCTACTACTCTCTAAACATCTGTTCAACAAAATGCTGCATTAGTTCTATCGTGTGTAACCTTTTCTTTCTCATTTTTTGTATCAAAACAAACTACAGAACGACCCAAACATAAAATATGATTCATTTACAGCTGCCTGCAGTCACGTGATCACACCGTGATTATTGGCTGCTTGTCAACGAACGGGTAGGACATTCCTAAACAAACTAAATGCTACGACTAATGCAAAACATCGATCAGTTAAATGGACTAAAATGCAAAGGCTTAATTTGCGAAATACAACATTATAGAAAAAAAATTGGTAGGCAATATATTAATTGAAAGGTATAGAGAAATAATATTCAAAATTTCTGCTGAAATAATTCAGGAAAACAGTGTGCAATCATGGGCAATCAATAAACAAAAGTAAATATTTTAAATGCCACTGGCATACATGATAATACGGCGGTACTCGATTTAAGAAAACGTATTTTCAATCTTCTTCCTCTTCTATCCTTCCTCCATTGCCGTTGGCGTCGAGGGGAGATACAATCTGCGATTCTTTGCTCTTCTGTTGGCCTCTTCTGATGTTATTCCTCCTAGTGACTCTAGTATTCCCTTTATCCATCTCTTTCTCGGTCTTCCTCTTAATCTGGCGTTTTCGTAGCGTTTTTTAATGGCTTTTTTTGAGTCATTGTTAGTTCTTTTTGTCTTGTTATGTTGCCGAACCAATTTATCTGTTGTTTCTTTATGTATTCCATGGCTGATTCAATTTCGAGTTTCTTCCACAGGTCAGTGATTCTTACTCTGTCCCTTAAACTGTTTCCTGTCATTCTTCTGACACATTTCATTTCTGTGGTCGTTATCTTTCTTATTGTTCTAGGGTCCAGCGTCAAATTTCTGGCACTGATAGCACAATGCCTTATTTTCAATGAATGAGAGAAATATGCAGACACCTAGATATGATGTGAACTCAATTGGAGGAGGGGAGTATAAACATTTAGAATATAACACAGTTGTTTAGATACATTGTTATAAAACGGATACGTACAGAAATGGGAGAAAGAGTGGGGAGGAGATTGGTAATAATATCGTCATCATGTGTCATACCGGCTGGCGTAGGCGACCATGTCCTTCCACAATCTTCTATCCACCGTGCATCGTATCAATTCTATTGTTGAATGTTTTCCATGCCATGACACCAAGCTTTCTAGTATTTTCTCTCTTTGTCTTCGCGATCTCTTTTTTCCTGTATTTCGCCATTTTTAATCTAATATTCCAACTTTCCTCTTCGTATGATGTGCCCTAAAAATGTTTCTTTCTGCTGTTTTTTTTAGGAGCTCCATTTTTGTGATAATATACTCAAAGAATAGACGAGTTTCTGAGACACTTTGTGATATAGGAATGAAAGTATTCAATTTACAGGTACAAATTCTATACTCGGACACTTTGTAATATGGGAATGAAAATATTCAATTTACAGGTATAAATTCTATTCTCCGACACCTTGTGATATAGGAATGAAAGTATTCAATTTACAGGTACAAATTCTATACTCGGACACTTTGTAATATGGGAATGAAAATATTCAATTTACAGGTATAAATTCTATTCTCCGACACCTTGTGATATAGGAATGAAAGTATTCAATTTACAGGTATACATTCTATACTCAGACACTCCTGGTCAGGGGCGGGGCATTTAATGAAATCAAAGAAATAAGATCTTGTCGATTATTATGATGGGTAGTTTACAATATCTGCACGCGAGAAAGATAGCGGAACTGGAAGACAACACCAAATGTGGAGCATGGGTTTGTGGAGTAAGTGATGATACGCTTGGATGCTTAAATCAACAAGTAGGATAGATAGACAAAATAGATATCAGGAAAAGTTTCAAGTGTGAATTTCTTATTTAGAAAGTTGATAAGACAACTCAACCTGTTTAGTTAAGTCCTGTTAGTAAAAAAAAAAAAAGAAGTAAAGTACCCCCATCACGACGAGTAGCGTATAGGGAATATGGTATTAGTGACCATAAATTTTACAGACCTTCGGCACATGATTTTTGTGGGGTAATGTGGTCGTTATTACGCCCGTGCCGCTTTACTTTCCCAGAAAAAAAATCCGGTACCCATTTAAGGCTGGGTGAACCGGACCCCGTCGTTGGGACAAAAACCCTACGTCTTGTCCTTTGTAGTCCAGTTCACTAACCACTGAGCTATCGCGGCTCCCCAAGTCCTGTTAGTGTTATATCTATATTTACGTCATTTCATGTCACTTAAAACGGATTGTCGTCACTGCTATCAGAACATTTCCATATCTGTTATAACGCTCCGTTCCATATAACATATAAAGCAGCTAAATTGTACTTCAGACCATTCATGGAAATCTGACTATTCTCGTCCACGGCAAATAGAACATTGAACAAAATAACAGAACGGCCAACCATAAACTTACCTCTGAGACACTAGTTGTAAGGTTGATCTTGTCTCTTCCTATCGCCACTTGAGAAACTAATTCCTGTAGCAAATCTTCCATGTTCTGTAAATATAGAACGAGAAATAGTGAAAGTTTTACTTATACACATCTCTCAAAGTGACATTGTAGTTATGATGTTGGGTGAAAGCTTGACTTATACACATCTCTCAAAGTGATATTGTAGTTATGATCTTGGGTGAAAGCTTTACTTATACACATCTCTCAAAGTGACATTGTAGTTGGGATGTTGGGGGAAAGCTTTACTTATACATGTACACATCTCTCAAAGTGACATTGTAGTTGGGATCTTGGGTGAAAGCTTGACTTATACACATCTCTCAAAGTGACATTGTAGTTATGATCTTGGATGAAAGCTTTACTTATACACATCTCTCAAAGTGACATTGTAGTTATGATCTTGGATGAAAGCTTTACTTATACACATCTCTCAAAGTGACATTGTAGTTATGATCTTGGGTGAAAGCTTTACTTATACACATCTCTCAAAGTGACATTGTAGTTATGATCGTGGGTGAAAGCTTTACTTATACACATCTCTCAAAGTGACATTGTAGTTATGATCGTGGGTGAAAGCTTTACTTATACACATCTCTCAAAGTGACATTGTAGTTATGATGTGGGTGAAAGCTTTACTTATACACATCTCTCAAAGTGACATTGTAGTTGGGATGTTGGGTGAAAGCTTTACTTATACACATCTCTCAAAGTGACATTGTAGTTATGATCGTGGGTGAAACTGTACTTATACGCATCTCTCAAAGTGACATTGTAGTTATGATCGTGGGTGAAAGCTTTACTTATACACATCTCTCAAAGTGACAATGTAGTTATGATCTTGGCAATTTGACTCATTTTGTGGATGTAGTCGTCCGGAGTCTACTCCATTCAGGGCTTCATTCTTGATACTTGAGGTTTCAATTTGTTACACCATACAAAAAAGCGTCAATTAAAAAAAAAAAAAAATTAAACACGTATACGTGAATTATATTTTAGTAGTTAATACTCCCAACAAAAATATAACATATTAATAAATCTGAGTTTTCGAGGTTCAATTTTTAACCACAAATTTTTTTTTTTGTAATTTGAAGATAATGTCTTCCTCCTACTTTGAATGTAAATATAGGACGTTTGTGCTTTTATCTAATGAAAAGACATAAATATAGGACGTTTGTGCTTTTATCTAATGAAAAGACATAAATATAGGACGTTTGTGCTTTTATCTAATGAAAAGACATAAATATAGGACGTTTGTGCTTTTATCTAATGAAAAGACATAAATATAGGACGTTTGTGCTTTTATCTAATGAAAAGACATAAATATAGGACGTTTGTGCTTTTATCTAATGAAAAGACATAAATATAGGACGTTTGTGCTTTTATCTAATGAAAAGACATAAATATTAGACGCTTGTGCCAAAGTTTATCTAATGAAAAGACATAAATGATCAAATCAACTAAATTATCAGTGACAAACAGCGGTGTATAAGATGTCTAGAGGGTGCAGGTAGCTAGTGTAGCAGAAGTAATCAAAAATGATGTAACGAAAGCTTTCAAACTATTCTGTTTTGGAAATCTATAACATCAAATATGTCGAACCATTAAATATCACAATATATCGCATCCTATATTTAAACTGCGACACAATGTAACTCACACCCATTCTGTATCTTTTTAAGGGCGAACGAGGCATAAACAAACAGCAGTCATCGTTACGAACATACAATCCAGACACTGATTTAGATATAACAAATCTCTACAACAGTTGTTCCCAAACTTGTGACACCCGCGGCGCCCTTTCCCTGCTGATCATATAGGAGCCGAAGACCTCCTGATAGTTCACAAACGTTTGAGTAAGTGTAGACACTAATTAGTTGATAGAATATATAACAAGATAAATGACGTTCGAATTAACACAATTCTGCAGAAACTCATTTATGTACTGAAAAGTATAAAGCCTATTTGGATGTTGTCACTTTATGATTGTGACCACTGTGTAGGTTCATGACAGTATATGGTAGTTTTGTCTTCGTTTTAATCCAGAGTGGTATTTTAAGTCTGGGGACTGCTACTAACTATTTTATGTTACAATTTAGATATTTTAGTAATTGTTACACATAGATCACAACACGACGTCCTAACAATGTCTTGACATGGATTCATGTAGTCAATAATCACAGACTATGAATTTTGCTTAAACAAGATTATTTGATCATTGGTTGTACAAGTGAAGTATAGCGGAGTGCATCTAAATTATGGGTCTTCCAATTCTAAAATTAATTATCTTGGTCTGGATGCGCTCAAGAGGTTAACACCGATATTTATTAAAGACACCTCTTAGTACATATTGTCTGTGATATTTCTACTTCTATCTTTCATTCTATCAACTATTACAATTCATCTTGCTTCACATTTGCTATTCTATATATGTATCTTGATTTATTCAATGCTACTCTTAATCTAGTTACTATTGTTCTCTGGGGAACAAAACTTCTGAATCTAACTTGAAACACTTCTCAACTAAACTGGTTGGTCTAACTTGATGTTCACTATGTGATTCCCTATCTCTCTCTAACTTATATCTATATTTATCTTGTTCTCTAGCTCTGTTTCTAACTGCACGTGTTTCCCTCCCTCAATGTTTTTGGATGATCCTAGGAGTTTCTCTGATGTTCCTCAAATCATTCTAAACTCTAACTCTGCCAATGAATGAGGTTAAATACTTCTGTCTTATTTGCATAATTTATTGGATTAGTTGCTGCCTTGTGATCTCTCAGCCAATGGCTGAAAGCGAAATTCAACTCTATATGCCTGTTCTGTTAAATTAGGCAAAACAAAATTCCATCTTGAATTTTAGTTAACTTCTGAGTTTTAAAAATAATGCTAAAATGAACTCTAGGAGTGACATCTCTTTCATAAACTTAACCTGCTTCCCCCCCCCCCCCCAACACACACACACACACTGAGTTTGTTTATCAACCTAATTTCTGGACATGTGGCAGTCAGATCAAATTTTCATCAATTCCCCCACCTTTTCAATAACAGCTACAATTTTCCATTAAAACACTTGCTACTGATCTTCTGTGTCTGTATTGTAATTACGTTGCTGCTGTCACCTACTTAATCTATGGGTAACCACTAAGCTATGACATGTGATGAGAAGAGATAATATCCGAATAACAAAGCAAGCCGTCATGTATGGAACAACAAGTAGGAGGAAAGGAGGTCGACCCAGAGAGACACCGAGAAGAACATTGATCACTGAGACAAAGGCAATAGGAAACAGTTACATAATTGAGATCGAGATGCTCGCACAGAACAGAGACAAATGGCGAGATTTGATAAACGATCTGTGCAAGGATTGAGACTGTAAGAAAGAAAATAAAAAAAAAGAGAAAAAGAGTATCTAGAAAGTGTATAGCTATGTTCTTTGGGCCGGCCACGAATCGATAGATCAATAGATAGACTAATACTATCCGACCCATGCTTTATCTCTATCTTCCATAATGTAATCTATTCTGTCCTAGTCTATATACTATTACAAATAACCTATGCACAGCGCTCTTGCCAAGTTTGGCGTCGCCCCTGGGAGTCGATCGCACACTTTGAAAACCACTGCTACACTGTGATATGATACCATCGCGACTCATGTACTTACAGTGTCATTATTCTTATCTCCCTTTGACCGCGTGTGTCTTGAGTCGATGATCGCTATGTTATCCAGACCATCCAGATTTTCTAAGAAGTTGGTCACATCGTCATTCATGGAACTTTCTCTTGGCATAGAAAGCAGCCAGCGAGAACGGAAGTGCATGGCAGAACCTCTCTTGTTTTCTTGGTCGAATCTGTTAGCCTTTATGGATATACAATATTGGTATTGTCAGTATCATGGGAGAGGAAAGTCACGATTTTTTATATTGTATTATTGAATACATTCTTAAATTATGTTGTGTTTATATATACATGTCCGGTTAGCGCAATCGATAGGCGGTGGCTTACCACGGCAACAGCCGGGGTTTGTAATCCTGGCGAGGACACCTGGGTTTTACTAATTCCCTAAAAATTAGTAGGAGCCGCGATAGCTCAGTGGTTAGTGAACTGGACTACTACGGACAAGGGGTAGGGTTCGATCCCGACCGACGGCTCCGGGTTCACCCAGCCTTAAAATGGGTACCGGATTTTTTCTGGGAAAGTAAAAGCAGCACGGGATGAATACCGACAACATTACCCAAAATCATGTGCTGAAGGTCTGTAAAATATAGGGTCACTAACACCATATTTCCCTATACGCCACTTGGCGTGACGGGGGGTACTTTACTTTTTTACTTTACTTATATATACATCCATGCATACATATATCTATTTATTTATGTGGTAGCAAGCCTGCTACTCATCGGTGCTAAATAGAACCAATTCTGACCTATGGAAGCGAATCATGGACAGTAGACAAACAAATGAAAAAGCGATTAGAGGCCACAGAGGTGGGATTTCTCAGAACAATGTTGAAAGTTCCCTGGACAGCTAAAAAGACCAATGAGGAAGTTCTCAAAGAGGCCAACACAAAAAGGGAACTTCTGAAAAACATCACAAAGAAACAATCAACATTTTTCGGGCACATTATGAGAAGAGGAAATTTTGGATTACCTGGTTACAATTGGCAAAATAAAAGGAAAGAGAGATCGCGGACGACAAAGAGAGAAAATACTGGATACTTGGTTTCATGGCATGGAAAACAGTCAACAACAGAACTGATACGATGCACTGTGGATAGAAGATTCTGGAAGGACATGATCGCCTACGCCAGCCTGTATAACACATGATGATGATGAGCGAACATAAACCCTAAGAAGTGGACACCTGACCCAGAATCGTTAGCTAACAGAAAAAGCTTGAGGACAAACCTTATCTTCACAAGTCTGCCTGATGATGATTTCAGCTATAAATCCAGGAAAAGAGGGCAACATTTCAGAGACCATATGGTTCGAAAAGTGGTCAGCTACTCATAGCTGACTGTTTACATCAGGATCAGCAGCAATACGCTATAAAACCATAACTCACCTTTTATAAGTGGCTTTGTTAACATACTACCTAGTCTGACCAAGCGAGTAGGGATTAAGAAAGAAGGCAATCCGGCAAATACGAAAAGCATGCTAATGTCGGATGTGTTAGGCCGAAATTATACCTATCACAGATTGTTTCGAACTACAGTATTATGCGTGTGCGCCCTCTTTACTTCCTTTTAGTTGGATGAAGCGGGTTTCTGTCAGCTCGTGTAATTTTACCTGCTACTGTATGCAGTAGACAGTACAACCTGCGGATGCCCTGCTGCCTTGCAGGTTTTCTCGTGAGTAAGTAAAAGGCTAAGGGAGGGTACCCTGAAGTAAAACAACCCCACTGCCGTGTGGGTGAGACTTTTTAGTCAAAGGCTATTAGAGCCAATCGTAAAAATCGGCGGAAGGCAAGAGATAAGTACCGTCGTAATTTTTTTTGTACAATCATGAATCGTCAAAGATAGCAGACAGTTTGAGAGAATGGCTTGACGGAAGGTCAACAACAGAAATGATAAATAACTGTCGAGATCGAAAATTGTGGAGAGACATGATCACCTACGCCTGCAGGCACGGTACTTGATGATGATGATGATGATGATGAGGGATAGCTGAAGAAGAATGTAGAATAAGAATAAATCCTTTAAAATGAATAAAAAGTATTGGCAGTTATATTTAATATTGTCTTTTAAATCTCTCTGTGTGTATAGCAACATTTTTCGAGCACACCATGGAAAGAGGAAAGTTGGAATACCTGCATATAACTGACAAAATAAAGGGAAAGAAATATGGCGGGCGACAAATAGAGAAGATACTATATATCTTGGTGTCATGGCATGAAAAACTGTCAACAACAGAATTGATACGATACACTGTGGATAGAAGATTGTTGAAGGACATGATCGCCTACGCCAACCGGTATAGCACGGGATGATTATGATATAGCAGTCCCATGCTGTGAATCGTTGTTTTCAGTACTGGTTGACCTTTGTTATAAAAAAATATGTCACTAATTGGTAGACGAGTCTGTGATCGATGAACGAATACACCAATTTGGAAGCACATCGTTGGTATCGATATTTTGTTTGTATAAATAAATAATGGTGATGTTATCGATGTTGTTTGATACCACTCAAGGGGACGATAAAGTAAGGCACTATGTTTTCATAACAAAACAAAATATATGTTAAAAATATTACAAGTACTTGATGCGAAAGTGAAAATTCGTTTCCCCGCCTCATGGAATATCAACACTGTAAACTACAGCTAAGTATTCTGTCATTACTTATGTTTTATAGTATGTTTGTATAACATGTCTTCACTGACAAAAAAACCTTTGCCCTCGCTCACACATGTGTTTATCACTTGTTAGTTGTCTCGCTCATTTTAAGAATAATCTTATGTACAATTGTCTTGAAGTATTTCCATGTAAATTATACGAGGAGATTGTAGCTTCTAATTTGATATTTTTGTTGAGCGTTGAAGGTTTCTTACAAGTGAATGTCAAATGAGTGAAATTGTTTAATTCTTTCTTCCCATAAATATATATATATATATATATATATATATATATATATATATATATATATATATATATATATATATATATATATATTTATAGCAGGCCCAATAATCTAAAAATCACATTAATTAAACATCAACATTTTTAATGAGAGGTAAGAGCAGACTGTGAACATCTTTCTCTATAGGTTTCAATATTTACATCCCAAATGTCCCTGGGAATGCGGCAATGTTCGGTTGATCTCTTGTGTACCGTAAAGCTGAAATATATTTATAAAAATTAATTCTACTTACCAATGTCAGAATCTGTTTGATATTCTTCAGGGTACACACAAGTACAATCTGAATGCTCTTCTCTAACGGAACATCGTCATATATTTTCCTCAGAAAATCTCGTATTTTATCTTCTACAGAAAGCTCCAAAAGTCGCATCGATTCTAACTCAACCTCCTTTGAAATATTCAACTTCAATTGTGGTGATGTAGTTAAGTTCGACGTTGTTTCTTGAAGGATACTGCTGTCAATCACGTGAATAAAAAACTGACAATTTTTGACATTGGCTGTTACTGCTTTAACCTCCTGTTCTGTGTAAAATTAAAAGAAAAAGTGCATAAAATTAGTGTTCACTTAGAGCAGCAGCTAATGAAATAAGCCGACAAGAGGTCGTTTTGTTCTCCTGAAGCTGTTATATCCAGCCATAAATCGTTACCGGTTTTGTTTAAAGAATAGCAGCCTGACGTAATTCTGACCACAATGCCATCACCTCCCCAAAATGTTTATGTTAAAAATGTACACCATTTTCAACCATACACTATGTAACATAGACTTTCATACCCCTATTCGACTGTGGGAATTATATATAAATTGTTGTAGATAGACCAACGTAAATAGTTGTGTTATGAGTTGCTTCATAACCCGTCTTCAGACACATGAGACAGTAAACCCGGGTTAAAAACAAGGGAAATATAAATTAATCACAGAATCATGGATCATAACAATGGAAATCGAGCATGCATTGTTTACAAAATCGGCAGACGGTGGGGTGGGTTCGTCATTACACAGTACGATAAAAAGTTCACAGAAACTTAGAATGTGTAGCAGCTATTGCTTTTGTATCCTTATATTCATTTTGTTGATGTAGTTTATTTACCGATTGTGTTTCCGGTCACGTGTTTTGTATAGATATATATAGCACAGCACTTCTCAAACAGTGGTCCGCGGCCTCCCAGGTGTTGGTGGTGTCGTCACAGGGTGTTCGCAAAGGCTTGAAGTCTATTACGTCAATTACTCAACGACGGAAAAAAATATGAGTACCTCCGAAGACGGAGTTATCTGCCTTTGAGGCGAGGGACCCCTGTGCACACGGCTGCCAGGAAAAAATGGACCAACATGCAAAATTCAGTTCCTGGTCTCTAGGGACTTCGTCAGAGGTCAAAGCTGGCGAACGAAAAAAAAAAAAAAAAAAAAAAGAACTGCTGGATTAGTATATAATTTCTCGAAATTGGCTTATCTATTGTTATGTTTTAGTTCTACAAAGGACAAGTGGTCGGATTCGATCCTGATCGACGGCTTCCAGGTTCACCCAGCCTTAATGGGTAACTGATATTTTTCTGGGAAAGTAAAGCGGCACGAGCGTAATACCGACCGCATTACCCCAAAAATCATGTGCCGAAGGTCTGTAAAAATTATGGTCACTAACACCATATTTCCTATACGCCACTTGGAATGACGGGACTCTTTTTTATATTTTAGTTCTACATGCCACATTGTTGTTTACCTTATTTTGTAATTTTACTTAGTCACAGTTGTTTTCTATTGTATTTGAGTGAGATATGTCTGCTGTAAACACTAACAGTGAACTATGCCAAAATAATGATAAGTAACGCAGGAGGAACAGAGAATGATATCAAAATAATCACCATCATTGAGTGCCGTCTACGCATCGAAGGTTTGCTACCATGGAACGCCATTCTGTTGTCTCTTGCTTTGATGGTGCAGGTTGTCATAGGCGGACTTGTCAATCTTTTGATGGTACTCGTCCATCTTAGTCTTGGTCTGCCTCTGTCTCTTTTACCTTGTATTTTCTTTTCCAAGATTACTTTTAGTAGGCTGCTGTATCTTTTAACATGGCCCAAAAATCTCATTTGTCTTGTTTGAATTGTGTTTTATAGTTCTCTTTTCATTTTTAGTTGTTTTAAGACTTCATCGTTTGTTTTCTTTTCTTTCCATCCAATTCTTCTTATTCTTCTATAAACCCATATTTCAAAGGCTTTTATTATCTATTCTGTTTTCTTCACCATTGTCCATGTTTTTCTGCACCATACGGGAATGTTGATAAGATATAACATTTTGCTATTCTCATATATACATATGAGGCACGGCGGGCTTTCATTACACTAGAAAATATGGAGATCAAAATAAAATATGTTAGGTACAAAAAAATTGTTCAACTCCAATGTTCAACTCCAATGTTCAACTCCAATGTTCAACTCCAATGTTCAACTCCAATGTTCAACTCCAATGTTCAACTCCACTATTAAAGCAAGAATAATTGGCCGAATCGATCACTTGTTGTGCTGTACACCATGATAACGGGTGTTCAAATCACGATCGGATTAAACGTTTTTTTTTCTCTATCGGGTTTGAAAAATCAGACACGAACCACCTTGTGACGACTGCACTGGACATGCGCCTTAATCTCCCGTCCTATCACCCCCACTCCCCGATAAATTCCAAAAATGGGTTAATGCTGTAAAAATATTTTTTTTAAATGATAAACCAGCCCTTCATATGGCTGTGAAACATGGAAAACAAATAAAGCGACTATCACAAGTAACACAGACAATTATTTAAAAGGCGATTGTGCAGAATAAAAGTACGGAAATAGCATGACAAAATGACTTAGAACTATGGGAAAGTACGAGACAAACATCAGTATAATAAAGAGAAAGGACAAAGACTATGACTCTGGACACGGGACACACCACTGCAGAAGTCAACTGAGGATATTATATATGAGGTCTTTTTGAAATTCCGAGGAAAGGAAACGAGGAAGAGTGCCAAAATATACTTGTTGAAGACAGACATTATATATATATATATATCATCATCATCATCATCATCATCAACTACCGAGCTTGCTGGCGTAGGTGATCATGTCTCTCCACAACTTTCGATCTCGACAGTTATTTATCATTTCTGCTGTTCACTTTCTGCCAAGCCATTCTCTTAAGCTGTCTGGTATCTTTTCTACTTGCTTCCCTCTATCTCTTCGTCCCTCAATCTTCCCAGTTGTTACAATATATTCCAGTTGTTCTTCTCATCACATGGCCAAAAAAGTATGATTGTTTCTTCCTAATATTGGAAATTGGCTCTCTTTTTGCTTTGGCCTTTTTCACAAAGTTTTCATTACTCTTGTTAGCTGTTCATTATATTACATATTAGCTGTACATATTTCTATATTATATGTGTGTGTGTAAAGTAAATAACACTAGAGGCAAAACGAGCACTCTACAACACAATCTTCATACCAAAGTTGTGCTACCTATATCAAAGTTAGACTTGACTTGAGAACAATAAAAACAAGAACTACTCTATATATAAAAAGTAAAGTACCCCCGTCACGCCAAGTGAGGTATGAACTGGACTACAAAGGACAAGAGATAGAGTTCGATCCCAACCGACGGCTTCCTGTTCACCCAGCCTTTAATGGGTACCGGATTTTTTTCTGGGAAAGTAAAGCGGCACGGGCATAATACCGACCACATTATCCCAAAAATCATGTGCCGAAGGTCTGTAAAATTTATGGTCACTAACACCATATTCCCTATACGCCACTGGGCGTGACGGGGGTACTTTACTTTTCTATATATACAACTAGGGAGAGACCTACCTCAGTTTAATTTCACTAAATTAAAACGCACATACAATCAATAAGATTGTAGAAAGTAGAACTCACCGTTCATTCTGTCATACAAAATAACAATTTCCTTCCATTCTAGATGGTCTATTACTGCCGCTAGTTCAGTGGCAAAATCTGGGAAATCCGAACAGTTGTTGATGCTTTCTGCAGGTTTCACCTCTTCGGAATCGTCTACAAAGTAATCACGACAGTCGTTATCAATCGCTGGCGGTGGTTGCTGTTTCTTAAAGCGAAATATCTCCGGGAAAATGATCAAAGGTATACCAGAGCCTTGACCTGGCAGTGTAATGAGCCGTGTCATATGCTCATCAATAATCAGAAGGTCGGCGCCTCTTCTGTCTAATGATTTGACTGAAAGATGAAGTTTTGGAAAGATTTGAATTTAAGGTCATTGTTACGAATATATTGTATATTATTTCTTTTCATAGTTTATTTGCAAATGTATTCATTTTTACTTATGCATGCGAGAGCTGGGAAACAACTAAATAAACAGAAAATAGATTAGATGCAGTCGAAAACAATTGCCTCAGAAATACTTCATATACAATGGACTGATAAAATGCAAATGCAGGGTGTTAGACAAGGTTGTGTGCTGTCACCAGATTTGTTTAATATTTATAGTGAGATTATTTTAAGATCCATAAGGGGCATGCCTGGAATAACAATTGGAGGTCATAATATAAATAATCTAAGGTATGCTGATGATACAGTATTAATCGCTAAGAGTGAAAATGAGTTACAAGAAATGTTGGACATTATAGTGAAAGAAAGCAAAAATAAAGGACTCAATCTTAATAGCAAAAACACAGAAGTAATGGTAACAACAAAGAAAAAGACATCACCTCTGTGCAAAATAAAGACAAGTGCAACAATATTAAAACAGGTAAATGAATTTAAATATTTGAAAACTTTGTTAACCTCAGACGAAAGATGTACAAAAGAGGTGAGATGCATAATGGCTCAGGCAAAAGCAGCTTTCCAGAAAATCAGGAAGATACAATGTAATCTATTTTTGACAATAGAAACAAGAAAAAGAGTTCTTAAATATTATGTAGAGCCAATTTAACATATGGATGGAAATCATGGACAATAGGACAACAGACAAGAAAATCACTGGAGTCTGTAGAAATGTGGTTTTACAGAAGAACGTTGAGAATACCATGGACAGCTAAGAAGAATAATGGAAACGTTCTGAAAAAGGTCAAAGCAAAAAGAGAGCTAATTTCCAATATTAGGAAGAAACAATCATCATTTTTTGGCCATGTAATGAGAATATATCTGGAATATATTGTAACAGTTGGAAAAATTGGGGTACGAAGAGATAGAGGGAAGCAAAGAGAGAAAATACCAGACAGCTTAAGAGAATGGTTTGGCAGAAGGTCAACAACAGAAATGATAACTGTCGAGATCGAAAGTTGTGGAGAGACATAATCACCTACGCCAGCAGGCCCTCTACTTGATGGTTTTATATATATATATATATATATATATATATATATATATATATATATATATATGCTATCTTTTGCTCTTCTGTTTGCCTCTCCTGCTCTTATGTTACCTAGCGTTTCTAATATTTCGTCAATTTTTTCCCTTATGGCTGGTGTTCTCACAACATTTATTGAAGACTCTCTGTGTTGTGGTTTGTTAATTTTGCCTTATCACGTGGCCAAACCATTTTATCTGTTGTTTCTTTATATACTCTATGATGGGAATTATTCTTAGCTTTTTTCTCAGTTCTTTATTTCTGATCTTATCTATCAGGCTGTTTCCTATCATTCGTCTGTCACATTTCAGCTCGGTAGTGTTTATTTTTCTTATTGCTCTCACACCTAGGGTCCAGGTCCACTGGTAGCACAAAATTGGAGATTCTATTGTAGAGTTTCCGTTTTGCCTCTAGCGTTATTTCCTTGTTGGACAATAGTGAATCGTTCTGTCCAATGGTTTTCAAACAATGTTGCATCTTGAGCATATATCTGCTGCTTGTGAATTGTCCGTTTGTCATTAAACTTCCTAGATACTTAAATTCCCTCACTTGTTTTAGTTTTCTGCCGTCCATCGTTATTTTCATATTCTGCTTCTCTTTTGCGATATTCATGACTTCTGTTTTGTTGATGTTCATGTTGTATTGAGTGCCTGTGTTGTTAAGTCTCTTTAAAAGTTGTTGTAGGTCTTCTATTTATCCATGTAGTGTCTGATCGTCTTCAAATAAAGTCTCGTTAATCTCCTCTGTCTCCGATGGGTTGACTAACTCGACATATAGTCCATGTAGGTAATAAACTGTACGGGGATAGTACACACCCTGGTATTACTCCTGAATCTCACTTCGAAGTGGTCTGTGTAGCCTGCTGCTGTTCTGACTGTGTAGCTGTTAATGTAGAGACTTTTAATTAGGATGGTTAGATGTTGTCTTACTCCGTATGTTGATCTCCCACAGTTGCTCTCTGTTAACTCGTCGAATGCTTTTTCTTGGCCAGTGAAAGCTATGTACACATTTTTATTATGCTTTGTCGTCTTTTCTGCTAGCAGTTATAGAGGTGAATCGTGTGTCAGTACACCCTTTAATTTGGGGGCCTCGGTAGCCTAGTTGGGAAAACCACCCGACTGGACTACCTACGTTCGGACAACCCGTGTTCAATTCCCGCTGGGAGCAGTGTGAGTTGTATTCGTGGTTGGAAAAAAAATACCCCCACGGTCGACCCAGCCGTTGGCAAAAATGGGTACCAGGGTATTACCCTGGGAAGGTGAGGAATGTTGCCTCGCATCTGAGTTTAGATGCTTTAGACGACACTATACATAAATCTCCGAACATTTCTGGATAGGCGGCCGAGCACATATGGGTGTAAACTCGCGTGCTAAGACGCCGGTTCATGTCTCGTACTTTACCTTTACCTTTTACCTTTAATTTTTCGGAACCCCATTTGAGAATCACTTAAAGTTATATTATTGAACTAAGCCTTTCCCCCAAAAATGTTGGCGCATAATATTTCCATTTAGCAGAGAAGGGCTTTTTTTTTGTTCTCGGACTATCAAGCCTGGTTCATCTATCTTCAAAATATAGGTGCCCGAGATTTGTTTCTGGGAAGTAAAGACGGCGTAGTGTGATCATCATTATCAAGTACCGGGCCTACTGGTGTAGGTGATCATGTCTCTCCACAACTTTCGATCTCGGCAGCTATTTATCATTTCTGTTGTTGACCAAGCCATTCTCTTAAGCTGTCTGTTATTTTTTAGTAGTGTGATATCAACTATATTACTCAAATATGTGACGTGGTCATTGAAAAGTGCGGTCCAAATCCATATTCCCCTTACACCTTCCAAAAGTGGAGGGAACCATTACTATATACATATATGTATCTTCATTCATTGAGACCATCCTTGCAGTAGCTGCCGTATTGATCAAGAAAGAAAAAAGTAGAAACATACATTATTTTAAAATCTTTAATTAAAAATTAAAAAAAAAGTTTAATATACTGAATGATTGAAATAATGAGAAAAACATGTTTATACTGGTATAAAAAAAATTACAAATGAGACATTTGAAATATTATTAGCTTGAAAGAAATAATAAGAATAAATTAGCAATTATTACCCTCCTTGAAATGTTCAATCAAAAAATATACCTTTTTGTTGGTTTTTTTTTTTTAAATTGTTTTTCTTTAAACGTCGCTATAAATTAAAATCTCATCAGTTTCAATCTCTCACAGCTGATAACATCTTATTTTTTCTTCCTCTTTATGTCATACATCATATCTATGCTCTCCCTATTCTTTATGTCATACATCATATCTATGCTATCCCTATTCTTTATGTCATACATCATATCTATGCTCTCCCTATTCTTTATGTCATTCATCATATCTATGCTCTCCCTATTCATTATGTCATACATCACGTCTATGCTCTCCTTATTCTTTATGTCATACATCACATCTATGCTCTCCCTATTCTGTATGTCATACATCATATCTATGCTCTCCCTATTCTTTATGTCATACATCACATCTATGCTCTCACTATTTTTTATGTCATACATCACATCTATGCTCTCCCTATTCTTTATGTCATACATCACGTCTATGCTCTCCCTATTCTTTATGTCATACATCATATCTATGCTCTCCCTATTCTTTATGTCATGCATCATATCTATGCTCTCCCTATTCTTTATGTCATACATCACATCTATGCTCTCACTATTTTTTATGTCATACATCACATCTATGCTCTCCCTATTCTTTATGTCATACATCACGTCTATGCTCTCCCTATTCTTTATGTCATACATCATATCTATGCTCTCCCTATTCTTTATGTCATGCATCATATCTATGCTCTCCCTATTCTTTATGTCATGCATCATATCTATGCTCTCCCTATTCTTTATGTCATACAACATATCTATGCTCTCCCTATTCTTTATGTCATACATCATATCTACGCTCTCCCTATTCTTTATGTCATACAACATATTTATGCTCTCCCTATTCTTTATGGCATACATCACATCTATGCTCTCCCTATTCTGTATGTCATACATCACGTCTATGCTCTCCCTATTCTTTATGTCAAACAACATATCTATGCTCTCCCTATTCTTTATGGCATACAACATATCTAAGCTCTCCCTATTCTTTATGTCATACATCACGTCTATGCTCTCCCTATTCTTTATGTCATACATCATATCTATGCTCTCCCTATTCTTTATGTCATACAACATATCTATGCTCTCCCTATTCTTTATGTCATACATCATATCAAATATTCCCATATTTTCGTGCCAAATATCGCCTCCAGTATCTTCTTATTTCATAAAGAGCTGACCACATCCACGTTCTGCTTGGCTATATCACAAATCATCAATCCTTTAATATTTGTATAACAAACATTAAAGAAGAAGAAAACAAAAGACAAGAAATGCTTTCTGGCAATAATTTCAGTCTAATCAACAGATCATCCTCATTGCACAACGAATATGTTCTTTGATGCTCAGATCCTCTCCTCATCAAGTTCCTCACAATGAAACACACCCTATACTCACTGGCGAAAGCACTGACGATGCCTTCAGTTCAGATGCAGGAACTCGGTGCCATCGGCGAAGAACTTGATCCAAGCCTCCTCAGTCGCCACTTTCGACATTCATCGCAGTGGCTGTCTTTGTTTCTCGCTTCTTTGACAATGGTCACTTCCGCAGCAGCCCCAGGAGCGCACACTGTAGCGGTGTGCGTCAAGCAGTGCGCGGAGTCAGGATTAGGTTTCACCTCTAATAGAACAAGATTGTTTACCTATCCAGCAATCCATGACGCAAACCATCTCTCTTGATGAAGAAATAAACTGTCGAATTGGTAAGGCAGCTACGACCTTCGGCAAACTCACAAAAAGGGCATGGAACAACACGAAACTAACTCGAAAGACTAAACTCCTAATATATCAAACATGTGTGCTTAGCACACTACTATATGGATCCGAAACCTGGACAACATACTCAAACCAGGAAAAAAGACTAAATGTATTCCACATGCGATGTCTCCGCAAAATAATGCACATCAAATGGCAAGACAAAATAACCAACTTAACTGTCCTGCAACGTGCTAAGACCTTAACAATCATTGTCGATGCTCAGAAGTCGAAGGCTAAGATGGCTGGGGCATGTCCAACGGATGGAAGAAAAACGCATTCCTAGGCAAATACTATATGGTGAGCTAAAACACGGAAAAAGACAAATCGGCAGACCTAAACTACGATATAGAGATATCTGCAAATCATCTCTGAAAGACTTCTCCATCTGTGAAAACGACTGGCAACATCTGGCAAGTGATCGCACATCATGGAGAGCACGTATAAGGAACGGTATAACAACATTTGAGACTGTGCTAAGACAGGACTTAGAAGAGAAGAGACTCATGAAAAAGGATGGTAAACCCTGTGGATCAGCGAGCCTGACCTGTTCATTATGTGACCGCGTGTGTTTGTCAAACATTGGTAGAATTAGCCACGAGAGCTGTTCAGCAAAAACAATACCTCAAAAAAATACGCAATAGCCTCCACTAGACCGTCTGACAAGACGAAAAGGGCCATATATATATATATATATATATAATCCAACCAACGTCCACATAATTGAGAAACTACCGGTTCCAGCCAGTCCAGTTTTTGTGCACAGTACAGACATCGGGCTCAACAAGAGTCAGTGAAGGTGTCAATGGCATTTATTGACTGAGATTGTATCACAAGTGTGTGCAAACAGCAAACTAGAGGCACTATCAGTGTTGATATGTTATGTCATCCATTAGGAATAATTTAACATGGATGATTCTGCGCTGTGTTCTGCGTTGTGTTTTGCTTTGTGGTCTGCGTTGTGTAGTTCTGTTCTGCGTTGTGTTATGTTATGTGTTGTGTTGTTGTGTTCTGTGTTGTGTTGTGTTCTGCGTTGTGTTCTGCGTTGTGTTCTGCATTGTGTTCTGCGTTGTGTTCTGTATTGCGTTCAGCGTTGTGTTCTGTATTGCGTTCTGCGTTGTGTTCTGCTTTGTGTTCTGTATTGTGTTCTGGGTTGTGTTCTGCGGTGTGTTCTGCGTTGTGTTCTGTGTTGTGTTCTGCGTTGTGTAGTTGTGTTCTGCGTTGTGTTCTGTGTTATGTTCTGTGTTGTGTTGTTGTGTTCTGTGTTGTGTTGTGTTCTGCGTTATGTTCTGCGTTGTGTTCTGTGTTGTGTTGTGTTCTGTATCGTGTTCTGCGTTGTGTTCTGTATTATGTTCTGCGTTGTGTTCTGATTTGTGTTCTGTATTGTGTTCTGTGCTGAGTGCGAGAAGATCGGTCTCTTTCATTACTTATTCGTATTAATTATGTGTACTTGTACGATTACACAACTTACTTTGCGAGCACATAATTCACGGTGCGACATAACTACACCACTACACAACAAACTGGTCCACTGTTCAGACGCGTTCAGACGAAAGTCGTAAATTATCACAGTTCTACTACACACCACAATATACGCCCAACTCCCTTTTCAGAGAGAATAATGAAGAGGGCTACTCATTCTTAACGTAGTAGTTAAATGAAAGCAAGAAAGAAAGGAGAAAGAAATATATTTTCATTTTCCGTCCCTATTTCTGTATTTTTTCTAAATTGTCACCCTCAAAATACGCATTTTACCACTAGAGATGTAACTCACCATCACTACATACTTTTTACCGCGTGAGTACATAACTCATAATGCAAGTACGTAATTCTTCGTGCAAGTAGCTAACTCACAGTTGCGAGCAGATACTTCATACCACAATTAGTATCATCAGATGTCTTTTTTTGCACAGTCGATCGATACAATAAAAAAAAAAACGCGTTCGTATATAAGGCTTTCTCAATTAAACGAGCAACACACTGAATTGTTAGTAATTGTAGTTAGCTGTAGATAGTTGAAGGCCCCGGTGTCACTGCAAACGAATTAAAATCCATAATTGCTTAACAGTCAGTGCCAGTGACTGTTTAGCAATTATGGATTTTAATTCGTTTGAAAATTAATCTGATTAAGTTCTGATTCAATTTATCTGGTTAATTAATCTGAGTTAACATCTCATCTCTTTGAAGGATCCAAACACAGAAAGGCTGCTGCAGTTCCCAATCGTAGCAGTCACAGTACACGACAAAAATACATAAGACGTAGCCGCACTGAAAGTGAACTCAACGGAACCGTCCTTTGTCATACGATATTATAATTCATCGTAAGCAATCAGAATATCGAGAAACGATCCGTATGAAAAACACTGCTCACGTTATGCACAGAGTACTAAACTCAGTAGCTCCGGCAATAAGCCGGACTTGGAATATGAGGAAACTGCAACTAGGAACAGTTTTCCGACAGAACCTCAACAGTTCCTGACGCCTATCCTCCATATTGACCGGAAGTCCACTGAATTGTTAATTAATTTTAATTCTCTTAGAAATATATGTAGATATGCACCAGACCAAATACAATTGTATTACCTGCTAAAGGTTTATATTCAACCAATAATTATAATCCACTTAAAATGTAATTTAGAAATTAAAGCTTTCCTCCATACCTTGATCGATATTTGGGGAGTGTGGTGTTAGTGACCATATTTTTCCATATCCTATTTCATGTATAAAATAGGAGCACATTTTTGGGTGTGGGTCGGCAATACACCAGACCGCCTTTACTTTCCAGAAAAATATGTGACACTTGTTTTTTGAAGAAGGGTGAACCTCTGGTCTAGTTTCTTTGGAAAAAAATCGTTTTATTTGGGGAATTAAACTAGAACATTTCTGATTAGTAGCGAACATTGCAAAGAGAGCAGCTAAAACTGTTACAAAGTGAGAAAGCTTATTATCAGCATCTGGAAGAAACACTTTGGATCATGTAAAGCACAGCTGTTTGTTTTCATCCCAAAGTGACATTTTAGTTATAATCTTGGAGATTTTACAGTGTTTATGGATGAAGATTTTCTAAGTCCACTACATTCTATTCAATCTTAACATTAATATTTCCTTCAAAAATAGCGCAGAGAATAGGTTGAGCAGGATCTGGTTTGTTCTGGCTCACCGATCATGGCACAAGCAATCAGCTATGAGCACTGAGCTTCAATAGGGACATGGTAGACAATTCAACTGCTGAAATGATACGCTACCTAAAGTGAAAGAAACTGATCCTGAGGCAAGATTACCTACTCTAGCAGGCACCTTCTTGATGACGATGATGACACGTATGCAAGGCACAAAGAGATGGTGACAATATCTGGTCCATGAATAATTCGTATATATGAAAGGTACCCATTTATAATCCAATATAATGGATTAATTAGATCATTGTAATGTATATATATATATATATATATATATATATATATATATATATATATATATATATATATAGTTTAGCTTACAGTTCGATCATCATTTGCTGGGAAGGGAACAGGCAAATTAGGAGTGTAGGTTACACCCCATTAATTTACCGCAACATTGCAATTATTTGCCTGTTCCCTACTAAATTTATACCGCTGCTACTACATGTTTATCTACTACTGTCCATTTTTCTGTGCTTTAGTTAGCTAGGAACAGAGAATTAAAGCCTTTGAAATGTGGATATATAGAAGAATAGGTAGAATTGGATGGAAGGAAAAGAAAACAAACGATGAAGTCTTAAAACAACTAAAAATGAAAAGTGAACTACGAAGCACAATCCAAACAAGACAAATGTGATTTCTGGGCCGTGTTAAAAGACACAAAAGCCTACTAAAAGTAATCCTGGAGGGGAAAATACACGGTAAAAGAGGCAGAGCCAGACCAAGACTAACATGGACAAGTAACATCGAAAGATTGACAAGTCCGCCTATGACAACCTGCACCATCAAAGCAAGAGACAGAGCAGAATGACGCTCCATGGTAGCCAACCTTTGATGCGGAGATGGCACTCGATGATGATGAGTTAGCTAGACTCATTACCATATCTTTTCGTTTTCTCGCTTCCGTTTGAGTAGACTTTATTTGCTGTTCATTGTTTGTTGATGTTCTTGTTTACTGAAGAAGGCCGCATGCTGGCCAAAACGTCAGTATTTTGTTGTGTTCCTTTTTTGTAAAACTGTCACCGTACCTTGTTGGAGTGTTACAGCCCACTACTGGTTCTCATCATTTTGTGGTCATGTATTGATAGTGAAGAAACAAGCATCACCATCATGCAGCATAAAAATAAACAGGACAAATCGGAAACAATTGCAACGCGTCAAATATTTGGGCACAATAATAACATCATATGGGAGATCACCACAGAATATAAACAGCAGAATAGCTCAGGCCAAAATACAATTTCAGAAAATAAAAAACGTCTAATGCAGCACAAATTTGTCAATAGAAGTGAGAAAGAGAGTTCATCGGTGCTATATAAAGCCACTTTTGATCTATGGAAGTGAAACATAGACAGTAGACAAACAAATCCAAAGGCGATTAGAGGCCACAGAGATGGGATTTCTCAGAAGAATGTTTAAATTTCCTGGGCAGCTAAAAAAGACCAATGAGGACATTCTCAAAGAGGTCAGCACACAAAGGGAGCTCCTAAAACATTAGAAATAAACATTTAACATATTTCGGGCACATCATGAGAAGAGGAAAGTTGGACTACTTAGTTAAAACTGGCAAAATACAGGAAAAGAAAGATCGCGGACGATAGTTTTGTGTCATGGCATGGAAAACAGTCAACAATAGAACTGATACGATGTACTGTGGATAGAAGATTGTGGAAAGACATAATCGCCTACGCCAACCGCTATGGCACATGATGATGATTAAAAGGGAAACAACTGCAATATATTGTGATAACAGGAAAATGGAGAGAAGAAAACGCACAGAGAAGAAGAGAGAAAAGGTGCCACGCAATTTAAGAGGGTGATTTGGTAGGAAATTAATAATGGAAAAAACAGCTGTAAAGATAGAGGATTGTGGAGAGACGTGACAGGCACGGTACTTGACGTGATAACGGTGATGTGTTTGACAATATATATGTAACTCACTGTAAGAGTAGATCTGGAAGACACTCCACTCATTGACCCAGGTTATTGCCAACGTTATGTTGACGTCACGTGATGCCGAAGCCACGAGTTTTTCCATCGAGCCTCCACAAGAATCCCCTGGAGGACATTCACCTGCCAGAACTGCCTCTGGAAAATATAAATTGTATCATTACCTGCAGGTTGTTAGACAAGGGAAATAGAAATTGTATCGTTACCTGCAGGTTGTTAGACAAGGGAAATAGAAATTGTATCGTTGCCTGCAGGTTGTTAGACAAGGGAAATAGAAATTGTATCGTTGCCTGCAGGTTGTTAGACAAGGGAAATAGAAATTGTATCGTTACCTGCAGGTTGTTAAACAAGGGAAATAGAAATTGTATCGTTGCCTGCAGGTTGTTAGACAAGGGAAATAGAAATTGTATCGTTACCTGCAGGTTGTTAGACAAGGGAAATAGAAATTGTATCGTTGCCTGCAGGTTGTTAGACAAGGGAAATAGAAATTGTATCGTTACCTGCAGGTTGTAAGACAAGGGAAATAGAAATTATGTCATTACCTGCAGGTTGTTAGACAAGGGAAATAGAAATTGTATCATTACCTGCAGGTTGTTAGACAAGGGAAATAGAAATTGTATCATTACCTGCAGGTTGTTAGACAAGGGAAATATAAATTGTATCATTACCTGCAGGTTGTTAGACAAGGGAAATAGAAATTGTATCATTACCTGCAGGTTGTTAGACAAGGGAAATAGAAATTATGTAATTACCTGCAGATTGTTGGACAAGGGAAATAGAAATTGTATCATTACCTGCAGGTTGTTAACAAGGGAAATAGAAATTATATAATTACCTGCAGATTGTTGGACAAGGAAAAGAGAAATTGTATCATTGCCTGCAGGTTGTTGGACAAAGGAAAATATAAATTATATCATTGCCTGCGGGTTGTTGGACAAGGATCATAGAAAGTGTATCATTTCCTGCGGGTTATTGAACAAGGAAAATAGAAATCGTATTTTTGCCTGCAGATTGTTGAATAAGGAAAACAGAAATGTTATCATTATCTGCAGGTTGTTGGATAAGCAAAAAATGTATACTATATCATTACGCTGCATGTATTTCAACAAAAATAAAAAGAAATGTAGTAAAACAAAAATTAAACCGTAAATGTGATGACAAGGAACAAGAAGATTTAAAGTATAATGTTGGATAAAGAAATGGACATCTTATATGATGTAATAAATGAAGACTTCGACCATAAATTCATGAATCCGCTATTTTTAAGGTGTTTCAAGTAATTTAGAGAAGAAAACAACAAGAGGTTGTCTTCAAATACACAAATAACAAGGTGTTAATAACATGAGATCGAAGCGAATCGTTAACTTGTAGACACATTTGTTGAGATGTCGGGCTGTGGAGCCTTTCTTGATTTCTTTAAGCCTGGTGTAGATTTGGAGCTTGTTCTCCTAGTTAGAATGACAGTGTTATGACGTCAACATCTGTAAATTACAACACTAACTGAGCTACATGATTTCTTTAGTTTGTTGGATCGTAACCTGTGCTTCGGTAGCTTCACTAAGAGGTGTAGGGAGGTTTTGGTCAGCTTTAGATCCGTCATTAATTATCTATCTATCTATTGACCTTTCGAGCCGTAACCGGCCCATAGGGCGTAGACCAAGATACACCTTCTCCTATATGAATTTTTGTTCTAGCAGTTTTCTTTTAAAGATATTTTATCAAATCTCGCCATCTGTCTCTGTTCTGTGCAAGCAGTTCTATCTCATTGATGGAGCCGATTCCTGCTGCTCTTGCCTCTCTCATCAATGTTCTTCTCAGTGTCTCCCTGGGTCTTCCTCTTTTTCTTTTACCTGTTGTTTCCCATATGAGGGCTTGCTTTGCTATTCGATTATTATCTCTTCTCATCACATGTCCAACGTATGACCATCGTCTTTTCTTTATTACTGAAGATATTAGTGGTTGATTGGCGATTTCTCTAATTTCCTCGTTTGTTTTGAATTCGTTCCATTCTATACCAAGTATTTTCCTTAGACATTTATTTTCGAATGCGTTCAACTTTGTTTCTATATCTCTTGTTGTTTTCCAGCTTTCACACGCATACGTAAGGGTTGATAGTACATTTGATTTGAATAGCCTAAGTTTTGTGTTTGTGCTAATGAGTTTTGATTTCCACAACTTTTCAAGGCTTCTGAAAGACATTGCTGCTTTAGCCAGTCTGATTCTAATTTCTTTGCTCGTATCCCCTTCTCGATCAATGTGACTTCCAAGATAGATAAAGTGATCGATCTCTTCTACTGGTTTGTTTTCCATGTATATTTTGTCACTTGTTGGAATTAAACTTTTCATGACTTTAGTCTTTTCATGATTGACCTCAAGCCCAATTTTGCTGGCTATTGATGATAGTTCATTTGTGTTTTCCTGCATCGTTTTTATCTGACTGCTGATGAGAACTATGTCATCAGCAAAGTCGAGGTCCTCCAAATGGTCTCCTTGTATCCATTCGATGCCTTTATTACCAGTGCAGCATTTCTTCATTATGAAGTCCATAACAATTCCAAATAACAATTATTTATTAATTATGATGAGGTCATTAATTATTCATTAATTATGATGAGGTCATTAATGACCTCAGGTCGACTATCTTGCATTCTCGTAGACAGTAAGAAGACTAGATTTTGGACATAAAATTATCATGTTTAGCAGACACACACACATAATGCATCCACTGATTCACGTGAATGGCAAACAAGATTTATTATTTTAGTAAATTTTAGGACTTCAGTAGCGAAGCACAATGTAGAAGGAACAGACCATGAGATTTGTAAGGAATGAGTCTAACATATGAGCTATCATAAGCGTTTAGTTTAGCTTAGCTTGTGTTGGCTTGCTTTGGTTTCGGCTTTGGTTTTGGGTTTTCGTTTTCGGTTTTCGTTTTAGTTTTAGTTTGGACGGCAGATCATCTTCATTCTTCATTGCACAACAGCAATTCCATAGTGCTCAGATCCCCTCCTCAACACATTCTTCAGTATGAAGCACACCCTCCATCATCATCATCATCATCATCATCATCATCATCATCATCATCATCATCATCGTGTGCCTTCTCAGCACCGAAGGTTGGCTACCATGGATCGCCATTCTACTCTGTTTCTTGCTTTGATGGTGCAGGTTGTCATAGATTGACTTGACCATCTTTTGATGTTACTCGTCCATGTTAGTCTTGGTCTGCCTCTGCATCTTTTACCTTGTATTTTTCCTTCTAATATTACTTTTAGTAAGCTGTTGTGTCTTTTAACATGCCCCAAAAATTTCATTTGTCTTGTCTTAATTGTATTTAGTAGTTCTCTTTTTATTTTCAGTTGTTTTAAAACTTTATCGTTTGTTATCTTTTGTTTCCATCCAATTCTACCTATTCTTCTATAAATCCACATTTCAAAGGCTTCAATTTTCTGTTCTGTTTTCTTGTCTAATGTCCATGTTTCTGCACCATACAGGAATATTGAGAAGATGTAACATTTTGCCATTCTTGGTTTCAGCCCTGTTGATATTTGTTTTGTTGTTAGTATATTTTTCATGGCATTAAAATTACTTTTTGCCATACCTATTCTTTTGTTTATTTCGGTTTTGCATTTTCCATCATTGGTTATAGTATGTCCCAGGTAGTTGTAACTCTGGACTGTCTCCAGATGTATTCCCTCAACTGTGATATTTAATTGTAGGTCTTGAGAATTTTCTTTGATTATGATCATAGTTTTGGTCTTTTTGATATTCATTTCTAGTCCATATTTTTTGCTTGTTATGTTTATCACATTAAGCAATTGTTGTAGGTCTTTAAGATTTTCTGCTAGTAGAACAGTATCATCAGCATATCTTAGGTTATTGATTATCTTTCCATTAATGTTTAGGCCTGATATCTCTGAGATGTTTTTAAAGATTTGCTCAGTGTATAGATTGAACAAGCTTGGTGATAGGATGCATCCTTGTCTTACTCCTCTTTTTATGTCCATGGGTGTAGAGTTCTCCTTGTTATATCTTATTATTGCTGTTTGCTCCCAGTACAAATTGCATATTAGTCGTATGTCTGCGTTGTCTAGATTTATATCCTTTAGGCAGTCTATAAGTTGGTTATGGTGTATTCTATCGAAAGCTTTGGTGTAGTCTATAAAGCAGGCATATATTGGTTTGTTTACTTCTGTGTACTTTTCAATCAATGTTATCATGCTGAATATGGCTTATTTTGTCCCACTGTTTTTCCTGAATCCAAATTGTTGCTCATCTAATTCAGTATTGATTTTATTCTGAGTCCTTCCCTGTATAACTTTTAGTAAAATTTTTGTTACCTGGCTCATTAGGCTTATTGTTCTGAAGTCACTGCATTCAACTGCACAATTCTTTTTAGGCAATGCAATGAAAGTTGATGTTTTTAGATCGTTTGGTATGTATCCTGTATGGTATATGTCATTGCATATGTCTGTGATCACTTCGACGCCAAACTCTTCTAGAGCCTGTATCATCTCTATTTGTGTATTGTCAGGCCCTGCTGCTTTTCTCTTTTTCATTGTTTTTATAGCTTTTTCTACTTCAGATTTCAGGATTTTATAGCTGCATGTACATTTTATGTCTGGCTTTTTGTCCCTTTCGTCATGAAATAATTCTGTTATATATTCTTGCCATCTATCTATTTTATCTTTGTTGTCTGTTAGCATTCTTCCCTCTTTGTTTGCAATACATCCGTTTCCTGTAGCTTTTTTGTCTTTATTCGTCATCCTCTTTATTTCTGTATGCATCTCTCTTAAGTTTGTTTACTTTCCATAGTTTCGACTTCTAGACATCTTTGGTTGAGCTAGTGCCTTTTTGCACATTCTCCGTATTTCATTGTCTATATCCTTGTATCTGGCAGTGTTTTTCGCTTGTCTTCTTTCTTCCATTTTTTCTAAGATTTTGTCAGTTACCCATTTTTGTTTTTGTTACTTTCCTTTTTGGGCAAGGTGTTGCAGGATTCTTGCATGCTGTTTTTTATGCATTGCCATTTTGTTGTGACTTTTTCCTCAGGATTTTCTCTTCTGTACTGCTCAATCCCCTCTTCTAGTAGCTTCTGATATGTGTTCTTTACTTGTACAGTATAAGTTTCTTGTACATCTTTCTGGTTTAACGCTGTTATATCTATTGTTGTTGCTGAATTAGTTCTTTGTTTGCTTCTCTTTAATTTGATTTTCATTTTTATCATTACAGGATTGTGGTCTGAATTAATATCTGCTCCTGGGTAGATTTTGGCTTTCTTGACGCTGTTCCTGAATCTGTCTTTTATCATTATGTAATCTATTTGATTTCTCTTCTTGTCTCCAGGGCTTTTCCATGTGTATATTTTCCTTTTTTTCTTGCTCAAAGAAGGTGTTGCATATTATCAGTCTGTTTTCTTCACAAAATTGTATTAATCTTTCTCCTCTGTTATTCCTTTTTCCTAGACCATGATTTCCTATTATGGTCTTATATTTACCTTTTCCTACTTTGGCGTTCATATCACCCCTTATAATCAAGATGTCTGATGATTTCACTTGCTTCATAACTGTGTTTAGATCTTCATAGTATACCTCTATTTGTTCGTCTGTATAGTCTTGAGTAGGTGCGTATGTCTGTATAATTGCTATGTCGAATGGTTTTGCCTTCATTCTTATTAGTATAATCCTATCATTGTATGTCAATTGAGTATTTATATATTTTTGTAACTCTCGTTTTATTAGAATGCATACTTCTCTTTGATGTTCTTTGTGTTACCTGAATATATAAATGCATATTTATCGTCTTGTATGTATCCACTTTCCTTCCATCTTGTTTCTGATATGCCTAAGATATCTATGTTTAATCGTTCTGCTTCTACCATAAGATTTTCTAGTTTTCCTTGTTGGTATAAGGTCCTAACATTCCATGTAGCTATTTTTAATTCGTTCTTAATACAGTAGTTAGAATTTCTCTCCATGGCTTTCTATGGAATGTTACGTGATGAGGCTCCAATCTCTTTCACGGTGGTCTGCCATATTCGCCTTTCGTGTTCTGAATATGCCTCATGTGTGCCACACCCTCCATACATTGGTGAAAGCACTGAGGATCGCTTCAGCTTAGATACACGAACTCCATCATAAGTGCTACAATTAAGTCAGAAGACGATAGAGAGGCAGATAAAAGGCAGCCTGGTTAGAGACAGCAAAGATGCAGAGGCATGTCATAAGGAGCATAGCCTTCTTATGTTGATGCGGTAACAATCGAATACCAAAGCAATTACAAACTAATCAATCCAGTACAATGTACTGCCCCAAACAATGCAAAAACTCATATGCCCATCCTGTATGAGTTCCCACGGGAAATATACAATACCAGCACTTAAGGAAGACATAATAGGAATCATGAAAAAAGCATCCAAACAGACACAGAGAGAAAGCACATAGCAGAAAAACACATAGACAACAACTACCCAAAGGACTCCTGGTCTCACATATGCACGGATGGCTCTGCTACAAACGCCACCAGAAATGGAGGAGGAGGTGTGTTCTTGAGGCTGATCAACCAGGAAGAGATCACCAAGTCAATAGCTACTGGGACATTTTCAAATAGCTGTAAAAACTCCAAGCAGCAGCGAGCTACATCAACCCTAGACCAATTGTGCTATAACTTCCAGAGAGTGATCATCCAATGGATACAATCACAATGTAATATACAAGGAAACTAATGCGCAGACAAACTAGCAAAGGAGCGAGGGAGATTACCACAAGAGAACCATCTGATCAGCTACGATGAAGTAAAATCCACCATCAAAAGCCAGTATCAAGAAAAATTGAAACAAGAACACCCAAAGTATAACGAGAGGGATGGATACCTCCAACTATCATGGAGGGATCAAGTCATCATACTTCGCCTACGCACTGGCGACAACAGATTGAGAAACCACATGTTAATATCACATACCAAAGAAGAACGTTTGGAATACCTCAGTAAGCTACGAGGCGTAGTGTTATGTTATATTCCTCTCAAAAGCAGAATCCATTACTCCCCGTCGTGTACGTTGCATGCTCATTCCAGTAGATATCACTTATTTAAAAACAAACTTGGGGCCATACTCTTATAATTGTTATGTAGCGGGGTCTTTCTAGCCTTACTCATTTCTTTATTTTTATATTTCAATATAGGGTAGATTTCTGTTTCTTTGACATTATTATTAGTTTAAATTGTGACTTCGGATGATGATAAACTCCAAATTGGACTTTCAATGGTGATTTTGGATGATGATAAGCTCCATCCACTAAATTGGACTTTCAACGGTGATTTTTGATACCGATAAACTTCCAATAATTTCAACACAAAAGAACGTTTGAACGGCCTTTAACACTTAACTACCAATGGTGAGGGGACTGTCAGGCTGAAATTTTTGTTTTAAAGACCGGTGTTCTGTGGACTGTACGGCTGACGGTCACTGAGTTTTTGTTTTGTTACTTGCTTAGACACATTTTTTAAAGTTTAAACGCGTTAACATCTCTTGCAAAATGTTTATTTTTTACAGAATTTGACATTAGTAAACGATATCCGATATCCAATTGCTTTGTCGTAAAAAATAGAGTTTCGCTGGAAAGTATTTTCCTTTATTTTCGGAGACGATCGCTCGAAATCGCATCATTCCTCAAGTCGATTTACGCCAAGAGCTATTTATTTCAAACAATTTGGAATAGATTCTAATTTTAGTAACGAATCATAGCACAAAGTGTTTATATTAGTCGATTACAGTTTAGTATCGGAGTAAATAGAAAACCGGCTTTTTCAAACACATTCTTTATGTTTGTATAAGAGAATATAGAGACTTTTGCCATGATGTGTGACACATAACGTTACAAACATAAAAATATACGTTCTTTGAGCTTTTTTGTGCTAATTGTGAAGGAAAATGGCGTGTGTGTGTAAATTGATTAATTCTAAGAGGATTTAATTATAAAAACAACGCAAATATGGTCGCCGGCAAGATCTGGAAAGTGAAATGAGAAAAATCTTGTTTATCGCAGATTCTGAGACATTTTTCTATTAATTATTATATTATTTTAACATGTTTTTTTTTTACTCCATATGTGCTCCTACCTTAATCTTATTTCATTTGATATATAAAACATATAAATTTTTTCAATAGTTACATTGTTTATGTGATTTTTTAAAGACAGTGGAGTTCTTCAATATTTCTCCTGCTAAGTATTCATTGGTTCCGGGCGTATGTTTTCTTCTCCTGTCTTCGGTACATAAAGTATTTAATAAAACCAGTTGACCTTCTTTGGTAATATTATGAAACGAAGAACACTTGGAAATAATCAGAAAATAATACGAGGAAATGAAGGCAGAGAAAAAGACAAGGGCATAACATTGGACAGATTAACAATCGGAGAGGGAACAGAGAAATGGGTTAACTATAGGCCTGACAAGGAACAACAAGAATAGCCACGTGGATAGACATTATTGTGTGCATGGCATCTGCTGATTATGGCAATAAAATACGCAGGGCTGTCTGATAACACGTATAAACATATCTTACCTAACGCATAAACATATCTTACCTAACGTATAAACATATCTTACCTAACGTATAAACATATCTTACCTAACGTATAAACATATCTTACCTAACATATAAACATATCTTACCTAACGTATAAACATATCTTACCTAACGCATAAACATATCTTACCTAACGTATAAACATATCTTACCTAACGCATAAACATATCTTACCTAACGTATAAACATATCTTACCTAACGTATAAACACATCTTACCTAACGTATAAACATACCTTATCTAACGTATAAACACATCTTACCTATTCTAACTGCTTGTGGGAGTACCTGCCTTGATGCAGCTAGAACAATCATGACCGTTGCCATGACTTCCAGGCTGGACATTTTCTAACTTGGTACGACTGACACGAATCGTCGACGCAGGTTGTCAGTGATTGACAGGGAGACTTGTGAAAGTGTTACAGTCAGATTTTGAATTTCACTGCTACAGTTGTTATGCTTTCTCTCTGCCACATCCACGCAAAAGTCACTTCTATTCTCGGAGAGTTACGATCACTGCCGAGCTCTTGTTTTTTGTTCGCTTCCGTTACCAATTTCTTTTCTAAAGTCAGGGTACCCCTGAGAGTTCATTTGCTCGTCGCCAAACATCTTTGGATCTATTTGAGGTATTCTATAAACAATATGATTAATTTACTCTTTCTTTGTATTCCTTTTCTATGATATTGTTGTTCATAGACCTGTGTTTGATAGAAATAAAAGGCAATGTGAAAATAGCCAGGTTTCGTAAGTTTAAAGTCACGTGTTTACTGATAAATCATAAAGTTAAACGCATGTTATAACATTTTTGTAGTTTTAAAGTGGATCGCTGGACCTCTGTTTCTTCAGCACACCTTTCTCGGGGGGAGAGCGTTGTCTCTCCAAGTGCCTTTCTTTCTCTGACGAAAACTGAGGTACCCATTTTTACTGCTTCTCTGTTTCTATAGAAGAACGTATTTTGAAACCTGGCGTTAGACATGAGACGTGGCCATCAACGACTTTATTCCTTGAAGGGTATTTCTATCCCTGTTTTTAATTTGCATCTGCCACTTCTCTGCCATGTTTGTATGCCATAAAACCCCAACCGCTGCGCTGTCTGAGTGACACGGAACCGATTGTATTCATTATCTTTATCTTGAGGTGGTTACATTTTTTCTACGGATTTTCTTATTATGGTGTCTATAGCTCCATAGGTCCAGTTGCGGCAGTCCTTACCAAACTGAATGATTACTTCGGTTGGCTCCTTTTTTACGCTATCACTGGACAGCTAAAAAGACCAATGAGAAAGTTCTCAAAGAGGCTAACACAAAAAGGGAGCTGTTTAAAAACATCAGAAAGAAGCAATCAACATTTTTTGGGCACATTATGAGAAGAGAAGTTGGAATACTTGATTACAACTGGCAAAATAAAAGGAATGAGAGATCGCGGACGACAAAGAGAGAAAATACTGGATAGCTTGGTGTCATGGCATGGAAAACAGTCAAAAATAGAACTGATACAATGCACTGTGGACAGAAGATTATGGAAGGACATGATCGCCAACGCCAACCGGTACGGCACATGATGATGATGATGGTGACTGAGCGTAGTCCTTGCCACACTTAACTTCATTCAGATCACACACTCTCCTTATGGACTCCATACAATCGAGTTTAATCTCTATCATAAGCCCACAAAAAATGGTCATTCAATTTTGGCCTATATTAATACATAGATATTGAACTTCAAATATCGCCGTGTTTAAGTCAATTAAGAGCAAAATCATATGTGCACATGGCGGAATTTTGTTTTGTTAGCTCTCGGTTAACATGATTCACAGGCACCAACATTAGTCGAGCTCTATCGAGTTCCTTGCCGTTTAACCCTTCTCACACTAAGACCTTAGGGAACGCCAACACGATTAATTGTTCACTGCCTTAAACAATCCTTTCCTTTGGCGTGCCATTTCTGGGTTTGTCCAAATGTTTTCTCTATGCACCTACCATTAAATATTTCATCTTTCACATTTCACTGTATGTTAGCTAAGCCTTTTTATCTTGTGACTTGAAGTCGTATCTAAGATAATTAAATTTAAATAGATTTAAAATACAGTACACTTTTTAGCACATACACTCAATATTTAACTCATTTGAATATGAAAAGCAAAATGTTCACATTTAGCGATGTTAATAATATTTTATCCACTAATCAGTTAAGAATATTTGATCCACTAATCCGTTAAGAATATTTGATCCACTAATCCGTTAAGAATATTTGATCCACTAATCCGTTAAGAATATCGAATCGAATCCATTAAAGTTAATAACCAGATACGAGTGAATCTGAGAGAAAATTATCGAAAAACGATTACATCTCTTAAAAACAGACAGAACAAAGAGTTTGAGTCAAATAACCTGGAGAATAGCAAGTGTGGACATGTCATCAAGTTTCACTGTGTGACGTTCATTTAGTCCACAAGCAAGTCTGTCTGCGATCGATAGCATACATCAATGGCAGTGTCCGAGGACAAAGTTCAATCACAGCCCGCAGGAGAAACGAGATCTGTTATTTAACCAGCAAGTGCATGAAGGTTTCCTTAACGGAGTGCCGATGATGTCCGTCTGTTAACAAATTCCGTAGTCACGTGTTTTTTGTTTTGTTCTTGTTTGTCTAATTCTTGGACGGTTATTGGCTACATCGTTATGACGTGCCACAAGACTCCTATAATCTCTTCATCCTCTGTATTCATCATGCCGTCTAAGCTTTTTGTACCAGTAAAGACTTAAATGCCTACTAATGCCAGGCTGCTCTAAAACCAATGATAAGGGCGAGAAGAAAACAAATGATGATAGAAATGGTTTCAGCTTTATGTAGGTGAGGGACAACACAAAATGGTTTCAGCTTTATGTAGGTGAAGGACAACACAAAATGGTTTCAGCTTTATGTAGGTGAGGGACAACACAAAATGGTTTCAGCTCTATGTAGGTGAGGGACAACACAAAATGGTTTCAGCTCTATGTAGGTGAGGGACAACACAAAATGGTTTCAGCTCTATGTAGGTGAGGGACAACACAAAATGGTTTCAGCTCTATGTAGGTGAGGGACAACACAAAATGGTTTCAGCTCTATGTAGGTGAGGGACAACACAAAATGGTTTCAGCTCTATGTAGGTGAGGGACAACACAAAATGGTTTCAGCTCTATGTAGGTGAGGGACAACACAAAATGGTTTCAGCTCTATGTAGGTGAGGGACAACACAAAATGGTTTCAGCTCTATGTAGGTGAGGGACAACACAAAATGGTTTCAGCTCTATGTAGGTGAGGGACAACACAAAATGGTTTCAGCTCTATGTAGGTGAGGGACAACACAAAATGGTTTCAGCTTTATGTAGGTGAGGGACAACACAAAATGGTTTCAGCTTTATGTAGGTGAGGGACAACACAAAATGGTTTCAACTTTATGTAGGTGAGGGACAACACAAAATCACGTTGTGGCTCAGTGTAGGCCCTCAACTGGAAGAGTGGACAAAACACACCTATAAATAAACAAATTAAAACTACATAGAGACTAAACAAACTGTTATTGTCCTTTTTTTTTCTTTTAATTCTTATTAGTATCAAGTCAGTTTTTGATTTGAGGAGACCAGCTCGCTCGAGAGTGCTTTCTTTATTTTGTAAAAATACGGCCCTCAGTATAACTACTTCGCTATTTCTGAACACACTTAGCGTTTCTCTATGTTCTATATAACTTTCTGTCTGTCTCTCTCACTAACTTACTCTCTCTGTCACTCACAGTTTCTTTCTTTTGCCTAACCAATATTAGGTCATCACAACAATTTTCGTTGATCTTTATATAAGCAGAAACTAGTTATACTTAACTATCCTGCTTTTTTGGCGTTGTTTTTTCTTGTAGATATCATTTATTCTCTAAAGCACAAAAAACGCATGTTTCTTTCTTGTTTACTCTAGTCAACACATCCCATTCACTGTACAGCGAACAACTCAAAAGTGCTCGGATCCACTTCCCCTCCCCTCTCCTAGTGTACAACATCGAAGCCTGACGCTAGCTATAGTTTGTTTTATATAATATAGTACATCTGAACTTTCTTTACATAATGCAACAATTAATCGTCTTTTTTTATTCTTTGTATGTCATTTCCACTCTTCTTATATAGCAACCAAGTAATATTTATTTTCTCCTCATATGAGTTCTCTTCTTGCTATTGCCTCTTCTATCATGTCCTTGTTACTCGTTGTTTGCAGTACATGATTTCTTAACATCATTTTTACAGAACCCTGTTGCTATTGTCTCTTTATATTAAAAAAAAACAGATAGTAAACAATAACCAACTTACATACAGACTAAAGCCATTAACACTTGCCCCGTCTACCTAACTCAAGACCACCATGCAATGAACTATGACTAACTAAATATTTCAACTGTGAATACAAGTATGTCTACTCTGTGTGAATTCTCCAATGGTGCAAAGTCTGGTAGAGGATTATAGTACATAAAGAAAAAGTGAAAATAGCACACAAGTTTTGAAAATAAAATGAAGTCAAGGTTAGATTAAAAAAAAAAAAAAGACAGAAAAATGACGTGAGACCAAAAGACCAAAAGCCCGACTCGTTGTTGCTGCACTGGCAAATAAAAAAGCGGAAATTCAAGTACTGATATGTATACAAGATCTGAATATATTGCTAAGATAATTCTGTAGGGCACAGTAGCAGACAAAAGAATATACAGCGGAAGTAGTGGGAGACGAGATGAGATAATGGACAGGATTAACCCTCCCCCCATCTCACTGAAAGGAAATCGTGAGATTTAGAAAGATGGTGTGATGACATCATCGCGAGTACTCCAATGGCCGCCAAAGTTACGGAATTAATGATGATAATATTGTGCTAAATTAGTTGTAAGAAAAGTAACTAGTATAACAGCACATGGAAATTAATATTGCAAATTGATATCAGCCTGTTTCCAACCGATTGTGAAACGTTTCAGGTCATAGATAAACATTTAGTAATTTGTTATGAAAACGTTCTGAGACAGGCCAAAGCAAAAAGAGAGCTCATTTCCAAAATTAGGAAGAAACAATCATAATTTTGGGGTCATGCATTGAGAGGGGAACAGCTGGAATATATTGTGACATCTGGCAAGATTGAGGGATGATGAGATAGGAGGAAGCAAAGAAGGATATCAGACAGTTTAAGAGAATGGCTTGGCAGAAGGTCAACAACAGAAATGATAAATAACTGTCGACATCGAAAGTTGTGGAGAAACATGATCATCTACGCCAGCAGGCGTGGTACTTGATGATGATAATGATGATGATAAGCATTTAAACCACACTCACATTTATATAATTTCTTCTTTGGCTTCTACGTATTGTCATTTCTCCTTGAATGAACGTTATTGTTCTACCTTGGACACAGTTTACAATAAATAAGCGATAACCACACCTTTCTAGCAAGCACACACAATTTGGGAAAACAGTTCATTTGACACGACGTGAATGGCAGTCAAATTTTAGATCTAATTAGTAATTAGTTGCAATTGCCAACGAGAAAATTTGTAACAAATGGTCAATCCTTAACCGAAATAATATAAAAGAGATTGATACCATATACCACTTCATAGTATTTGAATTAGACTTCATCTGATTAAGACTTTTTTATTATTTTAATCAACGTAGTTTTATAAGCATGACATTTCCTTTAATGATTATTCGATGCATATACAACGGCGATGCTCGTATTTTATTCGTATTATTGGAGACAAAAGTAAACAACGGGGACGCCACTTTAAGTACAGTAATATTTGAACAATACATGATATAAACTAGCTATCTACTTTATTAATCACATAGTAGGACTGATTGATTACGTGTTCATTCTGGCGTAATTTCCTCTTCTGTCTTTCCCGCCGAAGTTCTATTTTGTCGCTTTTTAAATCAGATTCCATTGTTTTAAACCCATAGATCCAACTTCCATTCTAATCTGTTGTCCGCTATCGATTAGACTACAAATTACATTACTTCCGACTTCATGGTAAATGCAAAGATTCAGGTATTTTTACATCGTAAAAACTCAGTTTAAAATGTAAACGGATACCCGCCTACTTCCATGACCCATACATACCCTACACATCACAATAACACACAAACTCATATGTACAGATATATATTGTATAATACTATTATCTTTACACAATATCAGTACTCAAGTTCTATAGTACTCTAAATCTTTGCCTGGTCGTTCAGGAAGAACACGTAATGCAAAAAATATATAGCACTGACCAGGTCACCGGAATCTTTTCTATCTTATCATGCCTACTGGACAACTAAAACTTATCGTTCACCATTAAAAGTCCGTGATTACGGTGTATGTGACTTTTATTGACATCAAGCTGGGATAACTGCAACTTTTGACTCAGCACAGCTCACTTCAGCTTGTCGTTTTGGGGACTTTGGATGACTTTAGTCTTCCATTTCTCCTACTTAGCTTGATCAATTCTGGTTCACCGATCATAACGCAAACAGTCAGCTATGAGTCGCTTAAATCTTTTAATAATCCAGATGCTGTTA
The DNA here is from genome assembly GCA_032433765.1 of Megaustenia siamemsis. Taxonomy (NCBI): domain Eukaryota; kingdom Metazoa; phylum Mollusca; class Gastropoda; order Stylommatophora; family Ariophantidae; genus Megaustenia; species Megaustenia siamemsis. Next base: position 65,249,989 of record JAVIAB010000124.1, read on the forward strand.
ATGCATCTTGAACCCAGAATGTTTATACAATAACATTAGTGCTGATAGAAATGAGGCCTTTTTAAAACAAGCGTAGTGGCTTGCTTTCAGTTTCAACTGTCAATTTTGTTTATTTTTGCGTGCTAAGTTAGGCATGAGACTTAATCGTCCGTCTCATACAGCACTAGGTACACGATCTCATCAACTTTGAGGTCAATGGTGGAAAAAATAGCACTTGATCGTTCCACATACTCGTAGATTGCGAAGCAGACGCTTTTGATCTTAGACCAACACACTGAGCTGGAAGCTGCAGCCACCATTGCTATATTATGTTGAGCAACCAACTGAATTAAAAGTCTCCTCATCAACATCAACAGGTCACATAAACCGTTTCGAAGTTAGATGAGGAGTAAGACAGGGGTGCGTAACTATCCCCTTATTGGTTATTACATACACGGACTACATATGCAAGGTAGCCACCTCAACAGAGACAGAGGAGATCAACGAGCTTCTATTTGCAGACGATCAAGCATACATAGAAAAATAAAAGACCTACATCATCATCATCATGTGCCATAGCGGTTAGCGTAGGTGATCATGTCCCTCCACAATCTTCTATCTACAATGCATCGTATCAGTTCTGTTGTTGACTGTTTTCCATGCCATGACACCAAGCTATCCAGTATTTTCTCTCTTTGTCGCCCGCAATCTCTCTTTCCTATTATTTTGCCAGTTGTAACCAAGTATTCCAACTGCCCTCTTCTCATGATGTGCACGAAAAATGTTGATTGCTTCTTTCTGATGTTTTTTAAGAGCTCCCTTTGTGTGTTGGCCTCTTTGAGAACTTTCTCATTTGTCTTTTTAGCTGTCCAGGGAACTTAACAAGAACACTTAAATAGACTCAACAGCACATGTACAAAATACAACATAAAAATCAACAAAACAGAAGTCATGATTATCGCAAAATAGAAGCCGAACATGAACATAACTATAGACGGCAGACAACGAAACAAGTAGAGGAATTTAAATACCCAGGAAATCTAGTGACAAATAACAATTCACAAACAGAAGAAATAAACTCAAGATGCAATAAAGCTTGTCAAATCATTGAACAGCTATCTCGACAATTGTCCAAGAAGAAAGAACTCTAGAGGTCAAAACGGGCACTCTACAATACAATCTTCATCCCTGCGTTGTGCTACCACTGCTAGTCCTGGACCTTTGATGCAAGAACAATAACCTCTACTGGGATGAAATGTGTTAGACGAATGACAGGAAACAGCCTGAGAGACAAGATCAGAAATGAAGAACTGAGAAAAAAAGCTAGAAATAATCCCCCGCCATAGAATACATAAAGAAACAACAGATAAAATGGTTTGCTACGTGAGAAGACAGAAGATAAAAAACACAACACAGCGAGTCTTCAATAAATGTTGCAAGTACACCAGACCCAAGGGCCGACCACGAAAAAGATGGATTGGCAGAATATTAGAAACACTAGGAAACATAACAGCAGCAGAGTCAAACAAAAGAGAGGAAATTATATCTCCTCTCGACGCTGACAGGCAAATGAGGAATGAAAAAAGAAGATGGTGATTAAAATAAAACCTGAATTGGTGATTCAAAATTACAGTGGCGTTGTGCTGTCAATTGACAGTAATTTTCCCCCTTTTTTCAGCCGGAAACGATTACGTAAACTTTAACAGTTCCGAGAGACATATTGTATGTATCTGAAAACTAGAATTACGCCAACTTACATTCATGCTTCGGTCGTTAACACCGATAATACAAATGTAGTTACAACATAGCTTCAAAGTCGTGTTGTATTACTATTCTGGCCTTTTATGGAATTGGATGACCGTTGTGGTTCACTTTTCTTAAGGAAAAAAAAGAACTGTTTGTAATCGATAATACAAGGAATGCCACAGTGATGGGAGTACAATGTAGTGGAGCAAAGCTGTACTATTGAAGCAATGAAAACCTGTACTGCTACGTTATATGTACATGTACACAAGAGGGACAGCTTTCCATCATACATTTAATAGTAGTGAATTAGTAAATCATTGCAATTCATTTACAAATGATGTTGCCATAATGTTGTGACTCATCACTGTCACTGCAACTGAGGCTAGAAGCGAGTTAGAAATTTAAATTACAGCAAGTCTTGTGTGACAGGCACTTCTTGACCTGGTTAGGCTAATTGAGTTGTATTCCCATAGATTTTTGTGAAAACTAGTTGAAGGTTTAGTGATGGCGTAAAGAAACGATGAATGAAATAGCCGCAATTCTGTAAGCAAATCATGGCTCAGTAATTACATCATTCATGATGCTCTCAATTTTACAAGCATAGTAATAATATCATTGATGATCCACAAATTTTGCACGGTCAAAAAGATAGATGTAACAGCAGCTGAAATCAAAACTGAAACAGTGACATTTCTGTACCAGATTTTTTAAAATAACTTTTTACTCTATTCGTACATTTGCTGAAGTGACAGATTGCCTCACCAGATTGTAACGTCATTCCTTGCGAAACGTAATGACCACACTCACTGATTGATTAAACACCGCCTGCTTTTGGTATATGTTGCAGGTAGCGTAGCCATCTTTACTTGTCTGCTGTGACGGCGTTTTGCTTTTCCTCACTGCGGGCACCTTTTTATCACTGAGAGCCATGCTGCCTATTTATAGGATAATAGTATTTATTTTGACCGTCAGTATATTGTTGTTTATAACTCATTTTCTATTGTAAGACATCTACTTAATTTTTGTCATGACCTTTGAAGTTCGTACATAAGACTGATTTAGGCCAGAGTTAGATAGAATGCAGCTAAGGGATTCACAACCTGAGAGGGCCTCACATTTGTTTACATTGTAATCTATGATAGAGATTTTTTAACAGGGGGGGGGGGGGGCTCACATTTATTTACATGGTAATCTATGATAGAGGCCTGCTAGTTTTCATTTTTTAACACGTGATCTCAAATTTGTTTATATTGAAATATATTATAGAGATTTTTTTAACAGGGGGGCCTCACATTTGTTTATATTGTAATCTATGATAGAGATTTTTTTTTAACAGGGGGGCCTCACATTTGTTTATATTGTAATCTATGATAGGGATTTTTTAAAAGGGGGGGGGGGGCTCACATTTGTTTATATTGTAATCTATGATAGAGATTTTTTAACAGGGGGGCCTCACATTTGTTTATATTGTAATCTATTATAGAGATTTTTTAACTGGAGGGCCTCACGTTTATTTGTATTGTAATCTATGATAGAGATTTTTTAACAGGGGGCCTCACATTTGTTTACGTTGTAATCTATGATAGAGATTTTAAACAGGGGGCCTCACATTTGTTTATATTGTAATCTATTATAGAGATTTTTAACAGGGGGTCTCAAATTTGTTTACATTGTAATCTATGATAGAGATTTTTTAACAGGGGGGGGGGGGCTCACATTTATTTACATGGTAATCTATGATAGAGGCCTGCTAGTTTTCACAGGGGGCCTCAAATTTGTTTATATTGAAATATATTATAGAGATTTTTTTAACAGGGGGCCTCACATTTGTTTATATTGTAATCTATGATAGAGATTTTTTTTAACAGGGGGGCCTCACATTTGTTTATATTGTAATCTATGATAGGGATTTTTTAAAAGGGGGGGGGGGCTCACATTTGTTTATATTGTAATCTATGATAGAGATTTTTTAACAGGGGGCCTCACATTTGTTTATATTGTAATCTATTATAGAGATTTTTTAACTGGAGGGCCTCACGTTTATTTGTATTGTAATCTATGATAGAGATTTTTTAACAGGGGGCCTCACATTTGTTTATGTTGTAATCTATGATAGAGATTTTTAACAGGGGGCCTCACATTTGTTTATATTGTAATCTATTATAGAGATTTTTTAACAGGGGGTCTCAAATTTGTTTACATTGTAATCTATGATAGAGATTTTTAACAGGGGGTCTCAAATTTGTTTACATTGTAATCTATGATAGAGATTTTTTAACAGGGGGTCTCAAATTTGTCTACATTGCAATCTATTGTATATGCCTTCTAGTGTCGATTTTTAACAGGGGGCCTCAAAGTTTCATTTAGCTGAGCCCAAATTCCTCACCAAGTCTAAATCCGGCCTGTGTATATCACATGTTGTACCACATGCTTCATGTAATCGTAACACTCCAGATCTCTGCTAGTAATCTATGCGGAAACTGATTGACGTTATACCTTTCGGTATGTTCAGTGACCTCAAGCTGATCGAGATCTCACTTCATCTGGAGTATTTATCTTGACAAGTCTGTGTCGGAGTGGCCCGTCTAGAAAGGTTATAATCCATGTGATCTCCTTGGTGGTGGCATCTTTTAATATAAGTGGTTTCCTTGATGCCTTAAGGAGAATGGAGAATTTGGTGTAAGTGCCCATATTTCCAATTGGTGTAAGTGCCCATATTTCCAATTGGTGTAAGTGCCCATATTTCCAATTGGTGTAAGTGCCCATATTTCCAATTGGTGTAAGTGCCCATATTTCCAATTGGTGTAAGTGCTCATATTTCCAATTGGTGTAAGTGCCCATATTTCCAATTGGTGTAAGTGCCCATATTTCCAATTGGTGTAAGTGCCCATATTTCCAATTGGTGTAAGTGCCCATATTTCCAATTGGTGTAAGTGCCCATATTTCCAATGAACAACTGCAAATGTTTGATTGATATTCGGTATCACGTTAGGCCGCCCTACATGCCCAGAAAAAATATGGTACACATATAAGACTGAGTAGACCTAAGAGCCGTCGATCAGAATCGAACCCAACCTCTTGTCACTATAATCAGGTTCACTAACCGCTGAGCTATCACGGCCTAAAACCACACTTCCAGTTAGGAGAACAATCTCAATCTTCTATGGTAGGAACGTATCTATCCCGAAATCAAGAAAGCCGCCACACCGAGTCTGTGAGCTAACGACTTTGGGTCGATGTGACAGTCAACCCAATCTGGGCCAGTATTGATTTTTGTGACCGACGTAAAAACATTCACGTGATCAGGTACTCGAAAGATAGAGAGAAAAGAATAGTTGTTCACAAGAGCGTGCAGTAATCACAAGTGTTTTAGGGCTCTGTTTGTGAGAAACGAGTAATTGGCAGCACGGTTAAAATTTTGTTAAAATATAAAATTGCTTAATTTCAAAGCATTTTTCTTTACATACAAGAAATATGCGCTATTGTTTTTTTTTTCTCTCCATCCTTACTCATATCTTAGTATCCCGACTTTCTTTGTCTCATTATTACGCTCTCTTTGTCTCTCTTTCAATCTTTATACTTATACTTCTAACTCTTATCGCTGTCCTTCTCTCTATCTCTATCTCAATTTGACTTGGCTCATCTTCTCCGTCGTTTTAATTTTCTCCTTATTTTAAATTTATTCTTCATTCTTTCTCTCTTTCTGTTTCTCTTTCCTCTGACTGCCTTCAACATGAATTTTGTTCTACCTTTTGTTCCTCCATATTGTTTGTTGTACATCATGTTTTGGTGCACTGCTGTTATCATATACAAGCACGCATTTGATGGGGAGTTGTGTTGACGTGCTCTCGCAGAGAGTTTTGTTCAACGAAGCCAGGAGTGTTTGAAAGTAAGCTGCTGGAGATACTCGTAGTTATCACAAAATGTTGATGCAATTTCTGGTTAGTGAAGTCTATTAGAATCTCTAATCAAATATGGGGTCATGATTAGTTGTGCAAGTGAGCCGCGATAGCTCAGTGGTTAGTGAAGTCTATTAGAATCTCTAATCAAATATGGGGTCATGATTAGTTGTGCAAGGGAGCCGCGACAGCTCAGTGGTTAGTGAAGTCTATTAGAATCTCTAATCAAATATGGGGTCATGATTAGTTGTGCAAGTGAGCCGCGATAGCTCAGTGGTTAGTGAAGTCTATTAGAATCTCTAATCAAATATGGGGTCATGATTAGTTGTGCAAGGGAGCCGCGATAGCTCAGTGGTTAGTGAAATCTATTAGAATCTCTAATCAAATATGGGGTCATGATTAGTTGTGCAAGGGAGCCGCGATAGCTCAGTGGTTAGTGAAGTCTATTAGAATCTCTAATCAAATATGGGGTCATGATTAGTTGTGCAAGGGAGCCGCGATAGCTCAGTGGTTAGTGAAGTCTATTAGAATCTCTAATCAAATATGGGGTCATGATTAGTTGTGCAAGGGAGCCGCGATAGCTCAGTGGTTAGTGAAGTCTATTAGAATCTCTAATCAAATATGGGGTCATGATTAGTTGTGCAAGGGAGCCGCGATAGCTCAGTGGTTAGTGAAGTCTATTAGAATCTCTAATCAAATATGGGGTCATGATTAGTTGTGCAAGTGAGCCGCGATAGCTCAGTGGTTAGTGAAGTCTATTAGAATCTCTAATCAAATATGGGGTCATGATTAGTTGTGCAAGGGAGCCGCGATAGCTCAGTGGTTAGTGAAGTCTATTAGAATCTCTAATCAAATATGGGGTCATGATTAGTTGTGCAAGGGAGCCGCGATAGCTCAGTGGTTAGTGAAGTCTATTAGAATCTCTAATCAAATATGGGGTCATGATTAGTTGTGCAAGGGAGCCGCGATAGCTCAGTGGTTAGTGAAGTCTATTAGAATCTCTAATCAAATATGGGGTCATGATTAGTTGTGCAAGTGAGCCGCGATAGCTCAGTGGTTAGTGAAGTCTATTAGAATCTCTAATCAAATATGGGGTCATGATTAGTTGTGCAAGGGAGCCGCGATAGCTCAGTGGTTAGTGAAGTCTATTAGAATCTCTAATCAAATATGGGGTCATGATTAGTTGTGCAAGTGAGCCGCGATAGCTCAGTGGTTAGTGGAGTCTATTAGAATCTCTAATCAAATATGGGGTCATGATTAGTTGTGCAAGGGAGCCGCGATAGCTCAGTGGTTAGTGAAGTCTATTAGAATCTCTAATCAAATATGGGGTCATGATTAGTTGTGCAAGGGAGCCGCGATAGCTCAGTGGTTAGTGAAGTCTATTAGAATCTCTAATCAAATATGGGGTCATGATTAGTTGTGCAAGTGAGCCGCGATAGCTCAGTGGTTAGTGAAGTCTATTAGAATCTCTAATCAAATATGGGGTCATGATTAGTTGTGCAAGGGAGCCGCGATAGCTCAGTGGTTAGTGAAGTCTATTAGAATCTCTAATCAAATATGGGGTCATGATTAGTTGTGCAAGGGAGCCGCGATAGCTCAGTGGTTAGTGAAGTCTATTAGAATCTCTAATCAAATATGGGGTCATGATTAGTTGTGCAAGGGAGCCGCGATAGCTCAGTGGTTAGTGAAGTCTATTAGAATCTCTAATCAAATATGGGGTCATGATTAGTTGTGCAAGAGAGCCGCGATAGCTCAGTGGTTAGTGAAGTCTATTAGAATCTCTAATCAAATATGGGGTCATGATTAGTTGTGCAAGGGAGCCGCGATAGCTCAGTGGTTAGTGAAGTCTATTAGAATCTCTAATCAAATATGGGGTCATGATTAGTTGTGCAAGGGAGCCGCGATAGCTCAGTGGTTAGTGAAGTCTATTAGAATCTCTAATCAAATATGGGGTCATGGTTAGTTGTGCAAGGGAGCCGCGATAGCTCAGTGGTTAGTGAAGTCTATTAGAATCTCTAATCAAATATGGGGTCATGATTAGTTGTGCAAGGGAGCCGCGATAGCTCAGTGGTTAGTGAAGTCTATTAGAATCTCTAATCAAATATGGGGTCATGATTAGTTGTGCAAGGGAGCCGCGATAGCTCAGTGGTTAGTGAAGTCTATTAGAATCTCTAATCAAATATGGGGTCATGATTAGTTGTGCAAGTGAGCCGCGATAGCTCAGTGGTTAGTGAAGTCTATTAGAATCTCTAATCAAATATGGGGTCATGATTAGTTGTGCAAGGGAGCCGCGATAGCTCAGTGGTTAGTGAAGTCTATTAGAATCTCTAATCAAATATGGGGTCATGATTAGTTGTGCAAGTGAGCCGCGATAGCTCAGTGGTTAGTGAAGTCTATTAGAATCTCTAATCAAATATGGGGTCATGATTAGTTGTGCAAGGGAGCCGCGATAGCTCAGTGGTTAGTGAAGTCTATTAGAATCTCTAATCAAATATGGGGTCATGATTAGTTGTGCAAGTGAGCCGCGATAGCTCAGTGGTTAGTGAAGTCTATTAGAATCTCTAATCAAATATGGGGTCATGATTAGTTGTGCAAGGGAGCCGCGACAGCTCAGTGGTTAGTGAAGTCTATTAGAATCTCTAATCAAATATGGGGTCATGATTAGTTGTGCAAGGGAGCCGCGATAGCTCAGTGGTTAGTGAAGTCTATTAGAATCTCTAATCAAATATGGGGTCATGATTAGTTGTGCAAGGGAGCCGCGATAGATCAGTGGTTAGTGAAGTCTATTAGAATCTCTAATCAAATATGGGTCATGATTAGTTGTGCAAGTGAGCCGCGATAGCTCAGTGGTTAGTGAAGTCTATTAGAATCTCTAATCAAATATGGGGTCATGATTAGTTGTGCAAGGGAGCCGCGATAGCTCAGTGGTTAGTGAAGTCTATTAGAATCTCTAATCAAATATGGGGTCATGATTAGTTGTGCAAGGGAGCCGCGATAGCTCAGTGGTTAGTGAAGTCTATTAGAATCTCTAATCAAATATGGGGTCATGATTAGTTGTGCAAGGGAGCCGCGATAGCTCAGTGGTTAGTGAAGTCTATTAGAATCTCTAATCAAATATGGGGTCATGATTAGTTGTGCAAGGGAGCCGCGATAGCTCAGTGGTTAGTGAAGTCTATTAGAATCTCTAATCAAATATGGGGTCATGATTAGTTGTGCAAGGGAGCCGCGATAGCTCAGTGGTTAGTGAAGTCTATTAGAATCTCTAATCAAATATGGGGTCATGATTAGTTGTGCAAGTGAGCCGCGATAGCTCAGTGGTTAGTGAAGTCTATTAGAATCTCTAATCAAATATGGGGTCATGATTAGTTGTGCAAGGGAGCCGCGATAGCTCAGTGGTTAGTGAAGTCTATTAGAATCTCTAATCAAATATGGGGTCATGATTAGTTGTGCAAGGGAGCCGCGATAGCTCAGTGGTTAGTGAAGTCTATTAGAATCTCTAATCAAATATGGGGTCATGATTAGTTGTGCAAGGGAGCCGCGATAGCTCAGTGGTTAGTGAAGTCTATTAGAATCTCTAATCAAATATGGGGTCATGATTAGTTGTGCAAGTGAGCCGCGATAGCTCAGTGGTTAGTGAAGTCTATTAGAATCTCTAATCAAATATGGGGTCATGATTAGTTGTGCAAGGGAGCCGCGATAGCTCAGTGGTTAGTGAAGTCTATTAGAATCTCTAATCAAATATGGGGTCATGATTAGTTGTGCAAGTGAGCCGCGATAGCTCAGTGGTTAGTGGAGTCTATTAGAATCTCTAATCAAATATGGGGTCATGATTAGTTGTGCAAGGGAGCCGCGATAGCTCAGTGGTTAGTGAAGTCTATTAGAATCTCTAATCAAATATGGGGTCATGATTAGTTGTGCAAGGGAGCCGCGATAGCTCAGTGGTTAGTGAAGTCTATTAGAATCTCTAATCAAATATGGGGTCATGATTAGTTGTGCAAGTGAGCCGCGATAGCTCAGTGGTTAGTGAAGTCTATTAGAATCTCTAATCAAATATGGGGTCATGATTAGTTGTGCAAGGGAGCCGCGATAGCTCAGTGGTTAGTGAAGTCTATTAGAATCTCTAATCAAATATGGGGTCATGATTAGTTGTGCAAGGGAGCCGCGATAGCTCAGTGGTTAGTGAAGTCTATTAGAATCTCTAATCAAATATGGGGTCATGATTAGTTGTGCAAGGGAGCCGCGATAGCTCAGTGGTTAGTGAAGTCTATTAGAATCTCTAATCAAATATGGGGTCATGATTAGTTGTGCAAGAGAGCCGCGATAGCTCAGTGGTTAGTGAAGTCTATTAGAATCTCTAATCAAATATGGGGTCATGATTAGTTGTGCAAGGGAGCCGCGATAGCTCAGTGGTTAGTGAAGTCTATTAGAATCTCTAATCAAATATGGGGTCATGATTAGTTGTGCAAGGGAGCCGCGATAGCTCAGTGGTTAGTGAAGTCTATTAGAATCTCTAATCAAATATGGGGTCATGGTTAGTTGTGCAAGGGAGCCGCGATAGCTCAGTGGTTAGTGAAGTCTATTAGAATCTCTAATCAAATATGGGGTCATGATTAGTTGTGCAAGGGAGCCGCGATAGCTCAGTGGTTAGTGAAGTCTATTAGAATCTCTAATCAAATATGGGGTCATGATTAGTTGTGCAAGGGAGCCGCGATAGCTCAGTGGTTAGTGAAGTCTATTAGAATCTCTAATCAAATATGGGGTCATGATTAGTTGTGCAAGTGAGCCGCGATAGCTCAGTGGTTAGTGAAGTCTATTAGAATCTCTAATCAAATATGGGGTCATGATTAGTTGTGCAAGGGAGCCGCGATAGCTCAGTGGTTAGTGAAGTCTATTAGAATCTCTAATCAAATATGGGGTCATGATTAGTTGTGCAAGTGAGCCGCGATAGCTCAGTGGTTAGTGAAGTCTATTAGAATCTCTAATCAAATATGGGTCATGATTAGTTGTGCAAGGGAGCCGCGATAGCTCAGTGGTTAGTGAAGTCTATTAGAATCTCTAATCAAATATGGGGTCATGATTAGTTGTGCAAGTGAGCCGCGATAGCTCAGTGGTTAGTGAAGTCTATTAGAATCTCTAATCAAATATGGGGTCATGATTAGTTGTGCAAGGGAGCCGCGATAGCTCAGTGGTTAGTGAAGTCTATTAGAATCTCTAATCAAATATGGGGTCATGATTAGTTGTGCAAGTGAGCCGCGATAGCTCAGTGGTTAGTGAAGTCTATTAGAATCTCTAATCAAATATGGGGTCATGATTAGTTGTGCAAGTGAGCCGCGATAGCTCAGTGGTTAGTGAAGTCTATTAGAATCTCTAATCAAATATGGGGTCATGATTAGTTGTGCAAGGGAGCCGCGATAGCTCAGTGGTTAGTGAAGTCTATTAGAATCTCTAATCAAATATGGGGTCATGATTAGTTGTGCAAGTGAGCCGCGATAGCTCAGTGGTTAGTGAAGTCTATTAGAATCTCTAATCAAATATGGGGTCATGATTAGTTGTGCAAGGGAGCCGCGACAGCTCAGTGGTTAGTGAAGTCTATTAGAATCTCTAATCAAATATGGGGTCATGATTAGTTGTGCAAGTGAGCCGCGATAGCTCAGTGGTTAGTGAAGTCTATTAGAATCTCTAATCAAATATGGGGTCATGATTAGTTGTGCAAGGGAGCCGCGATAGCTCAGTGGTTAGTGAAGTCTATTAGAATCTCTAATCAAATATGGGGTCATGATTAGTTGTGCAAGGGAGCCGCGACAGCTCAGTGGTTAGTGAAGTCTATTAGAATCTCTAATCAAATATGGGGTCATGATTAGTTGTGCAAGTGAGCCGCGATAGCTCAGTGGTTAGTGAAGTCTATTAGAATCTCTAATCAAATATGGGGTCATGATTAGTTGTGCAAGGGAGCCGCGATAGCTCAGTGGTTAGTGAAGTCTATTAGAATCTCTAATCAAATATGGGGTCATGATTAGTTGTGCAAGTGAGCCGCGATAGCTCAGTGGTTAGTGAAGTCTATTAGAATCTCTAATCAAATATGGGGTCATGATTAGTTGTGCAAGGGAGCCGCGATAGCTCAGTGGTTAGTGAAGTCTATTAGAATCTCTAATCAAATATGGGGTCATGATTAGTTGTGCAAGTGAGCCGCGATAGCTCAGTGGTTAGTGAAGTCTATTAGAATCTCTAATCAAATATGGGGTCATGATTAGTTGTGCAAGTGAGCCGCGATAGCTCAGTGGTTAGTGAAGTCTATTAGAATCTCTAATCAAATATGGGGTCATGATTAGTTGTGCAAGGGAGCCGCGATAGCTCAGTGGTTAGTGAAGTCTATTAGAATCTCTAATCAAATATGGGGTCATGATTAGTTGTGCAAGTGAGCCGCGATAGCTCAGTGGTTAGTGAAGTCTATTAGAATCTCTAATCAAATATGGGGTCATGATTAGTTGTGCAAGTGAGCCGCGATAGCTCAGTGGTTAGTGAAGTCTATTAGAATCTCTAATCAAATATGGGGTCATGATTAGTTGTGCAAGGGAGCCGCGATAGCTCAGTGGTTAGTGAAGTCTATTACAATCTCTAATCAAATATGGGGTCATGATTAGTTGTGCAAGTGAGCCGCGATAGCTCAGTGGTTAGTGAAGTCTATTAGAATCTCTAATCAAATATGGGATCATGATTAGTTGTGCAAGTGAGCCGCGATAGCTCAGTGGTTAGTGAAGTCTATTAGAATCTCTAATCAAATATGGGGTCATGATTAGTTGTGCAAGTGAGCCGCGATAGCTCAGTGGTTAGTGAAGTCTATTAGAATCTCTAATCAAATATGGGGTCATGATTAGTTGTGCAAGGGAGCCGCGATAGCTCAGTGGTTAGTGAAGTCTATTAGAATCTCTAATCAAATATGGGGTCATGATTAGTTGTGCAAGTGAGCCGCGACAGCTCAGTGGTTAGTGAAGTCTATTAGAATCTCTAATCAAATATGGGGTCATGATTAGTTGTGCAAGTGAGCCGCGACAGCTCAGTGGTTAGTGAAGTCTATTAGAATCTCTAATCAAATATGGGGTCATGATTAGTTGTGCAAGGGAGCCGCGATAGCTCAGTGGTTAGTGAAGTCTATTAGAATCTCTAATCAAATATGGGGTCATGATTAGTTGTGCAAGGGAGCCGCGACAGCTCAGTGGTTAGTGAAGTCTATTAGAATCTCTAATCAAATATGGGGTCATGATTAGTTGTGCAAGGGAGCCGCGACAGCTCAGTGGTTAGTGAAGTCTATTAGAATCTCTAATCAAATATGGGGTCATGATTAGTTGTGCAAGGGAGCCGCGATAGCTCAGTGGTTAGTGAAGTCTATTAGAATCTCTAATCAAATATGGGGTCATGATTAGTTGTGCAAGGGAGCCGCGATAGCTCAGTGGTTAGTGAAGTCTATTAGAATCTCTAATCAAATATGGGGTCATGATTAGTTGTGCAAGGGAGCCGCGATAGCTCAGTGGTTAGTGAAGTCTATTAGAATCTCTAATCAAATATGGGGTCATGATTAGTTGTGCAAGGGAGCCGCGATAGCTCAGTGGTTAGTGAAGTCTATTAGAATCTCTAATCAAATATGGGGTCATGATTAGTTGTGCAAGGGAGCCGCGACAGCTCAGTGGTTAGTGAAGTCTATTAGAATCTCTAATCAAATATGGGGTCATGATTAGTTGTGCAAGGGAGCCGCGACAGCTCAGTGGTTAGTGAAGTCTATTAGAATCTCTAATCAAATATGGGGTCATGATTAGTTGTGCAAGGGAGCCGCGATAGCTCAGTGGTTAGTGAAGTCTATTAGAATCTCTAATCAAATATGGGGTCATGATTAGTTGTGCAAGGGAGCCGCGATAGCTCAGTGGTTAGTGAAGTCTATTAGAATCTCTAATCAAATATGGGGTCATGATTAGTTGTGCAAGGGAGCCGCGATAGCTCAGTGGTTAGTGAAGTCTATTAGAATCTCTAATCAAATATGGGGTCATGATTAGTTGTGCAAGGGAGCCGCGATAGCTCAGTGGTTAGTGAAGTCTATTAGAATCTCTAATCAAATATGGGGTCATGATTAGTTGTGCAAGGGAGCCGCGATAGCTCAGTGGTTAGTGAAGTCTATTAGAATCTCTAATCAAATATGGGGTCATGATTAGTTGTGCAAGTGAGCCGCGATAGCTCAGTGGTTAGTGAAGTCTATTAGAATCTCTAATCAAATATGGGGTCATGATTAGTTGTGCAAGTGAGCCGCGATAGCTCAGTGGTTAGTGAAGTCTATTAGAATCTCTAATCAAATATGGGGTCATGATTAGTTGTGCAAGTGAGCCGCGATAGCTCAGTGGTTAGTGAAGTCTATTAGAATTTCTAATCAAATATGGGGTCATGATTAGTTGTGCAAGGGAGCCGCGATAGCTCAGTGGTTAGTGAAGTCTATTAGAATCTCTAATCAAATATGGGGTCATGATTAGTTGTGCAAGGGAGCCGCGATAGCTCAGTGGTTAGTGAAGTCTATTAGAATCTCTAATCAAATATGGGGTCATGATTAGTTGTGCAAGGGAGCCGCTATAGCTCAGTGGTTAGTGAAGTCTATTAGAATCTCTAATCAAATATGGGGTCATGATTAGTTGTGCAAGGGAGCCGCGATAGCTCAGTGGTTAGTGAAGTCTATTAGAATCTCTAATCAAATATGGGGTCATGATTAGTTGTGCAAGTGAGCCGCGATAGCTCAGTGGTTAGTGAAGTCTATTAGAATCTCTAATCAAATATGGGGTCATGATTAGTTGTGCAAGGGAGCCGCGATAGCTCAGTGGTTAGTGAAGTCTATTAGAATCTCTAATCAAATATGGGGTCATGATTAGTTGTGCAAGGGAGCCGCGACAGCTCAGTGGTTAGTGAAGTCTATTAGAATCTCTAATCAAATATGGGGTCATGATTAGTTGTGCAAGTGAGCCGCGATAGCTCAGTGGTTAGTGAAGTCTATTAGAATCTCTAATCAAATATGGGGTCATGATTAGTTGTGCAAGGGAGCCGCGATAGCTCAGTGGTTAGTGAAGTCTATTAGAATCTCTAATCAAATATGGGGTCATGATTAGTTGTGCAAGGGAGCCGCGATAGCTCAGTGGTTAGTGAAGTCTATTAGAATCTCTAATCAAATATGGGGTCATGATTAGTTGTGCAAGGGAGCCGCGATAGCTCAGTGGTTAGTGAACTAGACTACAAAAGACCAGAAGTCGGGTTCGATCCTGATCGATGGGATCCGGTTTCACCAATCTTAAATTTGTACCGGATATTTTATTCTGGGAAAGTAAAGCGGCACGGGCGTAATACTGACCACATTACACCATAAAATTATGTGCCGAAGGTCTATAAAAATTATGGTCACTAACACCATATTCCCTATACGCCACTTGGCGTGACCGGCTCTTTACTTTTTTTTTTATTAGTGGTGCAGCGATATGTGCATTGCCTATAAGTAAAAGAGTAAAGTACCCCCGTCACGCCAAGTGGCGTATAGGGGAATATGGTGTTAGTGACCCTATATTTTACAGACCTTCAGCACATGATTTTTGGGTAATGTGGTCGGTATTACGCCCGTGCTGCTTTTACTTTCCCAGAAAAAATCCGGTACCCATTTAAGGCTGGGTGAACCCGCAGCCGTCGGTTGGGATCGAACCCTACCCCTTGTCCGTAGTAGTCCAGTTCACTAACCACTGAGCTATCGCGGCTCCTACTAATTTTTAGGGAATTAGTAAAACCCAGGTACCGGACACCTGTGCATTGCCTATGACCTAACATTTTTCACTTTAAATCAAATGTCGCTACATAAATTTGTTAAACTCTCATTTGCTTCATATTAACATTGATGTGCACATTTGACTGTTTAAGCTGCCTTCGTTCCTAATCTAGAAGCACTTTCCTCGCAGTTGCACCGCTTACCTCACCTTGAACTAGTTAGTTAAAGTTTGTATTGACCTAACTTCGCAGTTGTAAAATACAGTGAATTTATAGTAATATATATATATTGTAGTAATGTATATATATCATCATCATCATCAAGTACCGGGCCTAGTGGCGTAGGTGATCATGTCTCTCCACAAATTTCGATTTCGGAAAGCTATTTATCATCTCTGTTGTTGACCTTCTGCAAAGCCATTCTCTTTAGCTGTCTGTTATTTTCTCTCTTTGCTTCCCTCTATCTCTTGTCCCTCAATTTTTCCAGTTGTTACAATATATTCCAGCTGTTCTCTTCTCTTTACATGGCCAAAAAATGATGATTGTTTTTTCCTAATATTGGAAATTAGCTCTCTTTTTGCTTTGACCTCTCTCGTGACATTTTCATTTCTCTTCTTAGCTGTCCATGGTAGTCTCAACATTCTTCTGTAAAACCACATTTCTACAGACTCCAGTGAATATATATATATATATATATATATATATATATATATATATTGCAAAAAATCTGAATTACCCCTCCAAACAACAACATAGAAATGGAATAATAGGAAAATCTTCTTACAGAGCTTCGCAGATGGAGGCACTCTGATCGTCACAAGCTTGAGCCCCGTCAAGCAAGTGTTTTGGCCCTTTATCTTCTTGGCACTCTAAGGCAGGTGAGCTCGCCTGGATCATGACTTCCTGGCGTCGATCTCCTACTGCACTGATCTCTAAAGCTTACAGTATATTTGGCACAAAATAACTACACTTACTCTACGCAACACTTCTGGTTGAATCTACGGTCTATACCTGGTAGTATATCTTGTCTTAGCTTTAACCCAGCACATTGATGTCCTCTTCATCGTGGCAGTATTCTAAATCGGTTTGTATTTGGAACGTCCTTTTATACACACTCCCGTACGCGCTGCTTTTTGTCATGGTGTAACTCGGTACGAAGGAGTGATTCGGTAAAAGATAATAGGTGATAAATATCGGTCAACCTCGGAAAGGTTCATTGCTTTGAACTGTCGGTATTGAAAACGTCTAATGTCACTCACCCACGGTGGATTATGTAATTTCTATCGCTTATATATATATATATATATAGTTAATTCGTACAGAAATATGCCTTTATAGTTAGTAAAGAAACAAGGCACTGACAATGATAGCACTTACTAAGGTTGAGATGTCACAAATATTTTCATAAAGTCCCTTACTAGCACAGAGGGGCACATATGTGTTTGCATAACCGGTCGTAACAAGTACGTATATATCTCACTATATCTGAGACATTCTGGCTATTGATTTGCACGTCCAAAAAAAGATCTAGCAAAGGCGCTATTTTTGGTCGAATTGTAATAAGAGCAGAACATCACATGATGGACAAATGAGACGATTACATATTTTTTTCTACAATTACCTAATGACTACTTCTCCTTGTCGTCCGTCCTTTAAAAGGCGATAAATGGGCGAAATTGCGTTAAGCTTTGGCTTACAGCAGACTGCAGTTTGTGTGCCTTTCGGTCACTCATGCGAATTCAGGATAATATTTGTGGGTAGCTGGTTGCCTTTCCTCTGTGTCCTAGCCCTTTTGACAGACATAATCGGTCTGTTAGTTTGCTACTGAAGCCACCAAGAGTGGATTTTTTTTCTGGGAAAGTAAAGTGGCACGGGCGTAATACCGACCACATTACCCCAAAAATCATGTGCTGAAGGTCTGTAAAATGTATGGTCACTAACACCATATTCCCTATACGACGCCACTTGGCGTGACGGGGCACTTTACTTTTTTTTTACCACCAAGAGTAAGTGGAGTAGGGTAATGATCGCTTATTCTAGCGCAAGCAGCCAGCTATGAGTCACTAATCGCTTTTAGCCCAAGTTACTGTCTGGCGACTTGGTACTGAAAGAAAGGATTCTAGAGCATTATTGTATCAGTATGGATGATTGACAATGTCAAAGTTTCTGCTGATCGTGTGTGTTAAAGTCGGATGTACCGGGCGAGTAGGCACAATTTGCTGTATAAACTACGACACATCGCATGTATGTTTATCAAACGCTTTTTTAAGGGCTGTCAAGAAGGAGAAATAGAAGCTAGTGATCGTTTAGTCCAGTGGTGGCCAACTAAACGTTTCCCGAATTATAGCCTAGACCAGGACCAGAAAACCAAACTTAGAGTTTCATCAAAATTTCATGATGTGATTTAATACTTTATAAATTATGCTTGCACGTTGACGACACATAACTTGTAGCAAGACAATTAATAAATTATTTCAAAATTACCTTTATATTATTTATTTTAACTGACTGGAACGTTGGTTTATTATTTATAAGTATTTAATATAGCAGTTTCTGTGGAAACTTCAAGGACCAAGAAAAATAGGAGCCGGTAGTGTGGTATGACATACACTCCAACAAGGTATGGTGACAGCTTTACAAAAAAGGAACACAACAAAATACTGACGTTTTGATTAACGCGTGGCCTTTCTCAGAGAACGAGAACAAAGATAACATACGACGATGCACATATGAATGTTGCTTCATCTAGGATGAGAAGGACTGGTAAGTGAAGGAGAAGTGGACTGATGGATAAGAGATAAGATGCTGAAACATAAGAGAGATGTGTTACATGTTGGAGAATAGGTGAAACGTGGAAATATAAAAGTATAAGTAAAAAATGATTATACAGGGTGTTTATAAAGTCTCACTACACTTGGTATCTAGGTCAATTTGAAAAAAATGTTTATGACGTCATCACAATATGTGCTCCCACTGTCAATGAAATTTGTTGAATAAGTTTATTGCTACTGGAAATGTGGAAGATGCTCCACGATCTGGTAGGCCTGCTGTGAATGATGAAATATGTTTAGATATCCAAGACAGAATCCTTAAAAGTCCAGACAAGTCATTAAGAAAACTGTCGCAACAAGTGAACTTACCATTGAGCACATATTGTGATGACGTCATAAACATTTTTTTCAAATTGACCTAGATACCAAGTGTAGTGAGACTTTATAAACACCCTATATATAAAAATAGACTTAGCTGGTAGAATCCGTCCGCTCACACAAGTCAAGAAAATTAGACTGATGGGTCAGATCCAGCCCGTGGGCCACCATTACTGGTCTCGTCTATGAGAAACATTCATTACATTACATAGAAATAGAAGTTTGAGGAGCGGAGAACATACTAAATGACGTTATCGTGAAGCGATCATAATCAACTATACCCTTTTCTCGTGGCTTCAAAAACTATAGAAGCACTCACATTAACGTCATCAACTAAGCAACCTCTAATAAGAATTAATGATAATATGATCTTCATCAACTGACAAATAATGTCATTTATTTCTTTCGTATTTTTGTTTCATTGACACAAGACCAAGTCCCTGAGAACTAAAATAATATTTTCATCTGCACCATTGTCTTAGCGTGAACAGCAACGCACACAATCAAACTGCTTTGGTATTTGCAATTAATTTCATCTTTTAGCTCCCTCGAGTTTACGATGCTATTGAATTGAAATGATGTAAACATCCAATCAAACGAGCGGTTCAGTCTCTGATTAATTGTGTGACTTCGGTTAAAAAATAAAGTGTTAATGTAACGACCTGGGTGGCACGTTAAACATGCCTAATGGAAAGTCCATTAACAAAAGTTGAGCCTAGGTGTAATATCATTTGCAATGATAAATTATGTCATTAAACATTTTTTAATGGGGAGTGAGTGGTGAAAGGGCTGGGCTGGGTTTACAGTTCTTCAATCATATGGGAGAGGGTTCGATTTGTAAAAAAAAAAAAAAAAAAAAATGAAAACACATTTTAAGAAACATGATTAATAAAAAGGAAAATCATTTTAAAAAAAACTTTGGTAATTTCCTAGTTTGATCAGATATAGTATTTCAGTTTGGAAGAGTGATGTCCCCTAAAATATGTCTGCCAAAATACAGTGGTTCTACGCATTCTTGGCGTTGGGGTCATTACGCCGATTGGTAATCAACCGCACAATTCCCTTCGATCAGAAGATCATAATTAGGCCGAGTGGCGTCGTTTTTGTCACGCGTTATAATATATTTATAAATATTTAACACTAAAGCTAAACCTAACCCCTGGACCCAACGCCCAATCAACAGATACTCCGAAATGATTACATGCCAGCGTAATGACCCCAACGCCAAGAATGCGTAGAACCACTGTATTTTGGCAGACATATTTTAGGGGACATCACTCTTCCAAACTGAAAGACTATATCTGATCAAACTAGGAAATTACCAAAACTTTGAACAGTGATAACCTTACTTGAGCACGCGGCATTTATTCTTCAAACCCCCCCCCCCCCCCCCCCCGCAGAAAGCCCAGTGAGTTCTTATGGAATCATTGCACGGATAATTTGCAGGTGGAATGACAATATAAATAAATAGGGAATGTCTTTTTCAGATAGGTCAACTCTAGACCGTGATCATAGGATCGAACGGGCATCCACTTTATCTCTAAGCTAGCGCGTTACCATTAAACTGATGACGTTCTGTGACAGGTATACACCAGCGTTATAATGTGCCATTCAGGAATATCGTATCCATGGAAACGGAAATATTGATTCTGTATGTGTCAGTGCTCGCGGACAGATGACCCACATCAGATCGAATTAAACACATCCAGAATAACGCGTGCTGTTTTTATAAGTACACTTTTCTTCTTCATTAGTATTCGTCATCTTTCTCTTTGGTCTCTCTGTTAAGGTCATTAGATGGTTGTGTCTCTAACTTTACCCCGTACAGTCACTGGGTTCCTACGATAATGGGTTACAAGAATAGAGCCATTGTCACTGCAACGCATGATGACTAAGGAGGTTTGCAATCGTTTGCCTGTGCAGTCAAATAGGAAATGCACAGAGCGACCTTGTCAGTGGAAGTTACCGATGCACTTTGGGAAATGTTGTGACAAGTGGTGGAGCGGATATGGGGAATTCTTGACTGCAGTGTAGCTGGTTCCTTGGATAGAATAGTCTCTAACTTCAGAGCTTTGGTTGATATTTATGTCTTTTAAGTCCGACACATTAGGCATATTATTTAGACCGGCCGTGACCTCCGCTGAAGTCTCTAATAGCTTGACTACAGCTTTAGCTTTTCTCTCTGCTCTATAATGTGTAGCTCCCTCTTTCAAATTGTGTCGATGAAAGGGGGAAAAAGAGTGAGAGAGAGAGGGGGGGGTGGGGGAGTTTAGCGTTGTGGTGTTAGTTGCTGTTGCTAGAGTCATCTTTGGTATCATCCCTGCACATCGGACGAATCTCGAGAAAATCCGAAGGGAAAACCCTGATCCACGTGCACGAACTCTGTAAAGTGACCAGGCATCCAAAGTAGGAGTAGGTTTTTTTACTGACAATTTTGTCCTGACAGCGGCCACGTTATTGGCCTACTCTTTTCGATTTTAACTGCAAAATGGTTCTTCAATGTGCATGAGTACACGT
This sequence comes from Megaustenia siamemsis, assembly GCA_032433765.1. NCBI lineage: Eukaryota > Metazoa > Mollusca > Gastropoda > Stylommatophora > Ariophantidae > Megaustenia > Megaustenia siamemsis. The sequence continues at coordinate 65,271,056 of JAVIAB010000124.1, forward strand.
GGAACCTCCTGTTTATTGCCTTTATGGGTTAAGGCAAAGAAATGCACATAAATGCATAAAAATGCGAAGCTGCAGTAAAGCTAAATGTGAAGGAGAATTGAAAAAAAAAATTGAAAAAATGGTATGGTAAAAGCTTTACGTGGTTAGTAGACGACACAGATTTGAACGACGCTTCGGCTCAATAGGCCTTCAGCAGGAACAAACAAACAGCACGCACACAGAGATATGTAAGTAAATAAAACTAATCCTACATAGCTAACTAGGAACGAAGAAGTAGCCTTATTGCCGTTATCCGAGATGGCTAGACATCAAATCTCACTACCCACGAGATCAGTGGAGGATCACGCAGAGACCACGGATTAATGTTTCCTATTTTTGAAATATCACTACCGCTTGTGGTCGACTTTGAACCCGGCTACTTCCTGTCCAGACGTTGACGTAGCACGTCTCGATTTCAAAGATCCACAGGTTAGTGTGATCAGAGCAAAGTATCAACTGCAACACAGTAGCTGTTCAGCACAGCTTTTTGATGATATTCTAGTGCTTTTAGTTGATTCCCTCAGTTCCGAAGCATGACTTGTGTATCATCATCATCAAGTACCGGGCGTAGATGGTCAATTCTCTCCACAACTTTCGATTTTGTTTTTATAATTTATGTTGTTGACCTTCTGCCAAGTCATTCTTTTAATCTTTCTGGTATCTTTTCTCTTTGCTTCCCTCTATCTCTTCGTCCCTCAATTTCCCCAGTTGTCACAATATATTTCAGCTGTTCCCTTCTCATTACATGGCCAAAAACGATGATTGTTTCTTCCTAATATTGGAAATTAGCTCTCTCTTTGCTTTGACCTCTTTCAGAACATTTTCATTACTCTTCTTAGCTGTCCATGGTTTTCTAACATCTTCTGTAAAACCACATGTCTACAGCCTTCAGTGATTTTCTTCTCTATTGTCCTATTGTCCATGATTCACATCCATATGTTAAGACTGGCTCTACATAAAATTTTAGAACTCTCTTTCTTGCTTCTATTGTCAAAAATGGATTGCACAGTATCTTCCGCGTTTTTTTTGGAGGGAAAGCTGTTTATGCCTGAGCCATTCTGAATCTCACCTCTTTTATACATCTACCATCTGATGTTAACAATGTTCCCATCTGAATCTCACCTCTTTTATACATCTACCATCTGATGTTAACAATGTTCCCATCTGAATCTCACCTCTTTTATACATCTACCATCTGATGTTAACAATGTTCCCATCTGAATCTCACCTCTTTTATACATCTACCATCTGATGTTAACAATGTTCCCATCTGAATCTCACCTCTTTTATACATCTACCATCTGATGTTAACAATGGTCCCATCTGAATCTCACCTCTTTTATACATCTACCATCTGATGTTAACAATGTTCCCATCTGAATCTCACCTCTTTTATACATCTACCATCTGATGTTAACAATGGTCCCATCTGAATCTCACCTCTTTTATACATCTACCATCTGATGTTAACAATGTTCCCATCTGAATCTCACCTCTTTTATACATCTACCATCTGATGTTAACAATGGTCCCAGATATTTACATTACATGGCCAAAAAATGATGATTACGAAATGTCTTGACAAAAAAATGACGTGTATAGTTCTTCTATAGTAGGTTAAAGTTATCATAAGAGACGCTATAACAAATATTTTTACAATATATGTGGTTAAAATATATATTTTTTACACTAGAGAGGGTAAGATTTGTCAAGTTTTGAAATATGTGTTCTCATAGACGTTATTCGACTAAAACATCAACAGCATAAACATTAACTATTCTAGAATATTCATATTTTGTACAGTGTCATACATTTGAAACAATGCAACAAAATATCAATTTCAAGAATGAGTGGGATGTAGTTTCCCCTTGTCATCTTCATTGATACATGTAGCACAATTTTAATGATTATAACTAAAACACCATTTTGAGATTAAAACATTCAGCTGTGTCGGACAAGAAAGAAGTGAACTCCGCCCTAGATCCGTACTCTGACCGATATCAATAAACATCGGTAACAGCCGTCTGCAAAGGATACAGAAAACAAGACTAAGTAGAGATTGAGTTAATTCTTTATCAGCTTTGATTTACTTATGCTACTGTCAGAATTTTTCGTAAACTGTATACAGAAACATGGGAGTCACGATAGCTCAGTGGTTAGTGAACTGGACTACAAAGGACAACAGGTAGGGTTCGATCCCAATCGACGGCTTCCGGGTTCACCCAGCCTTAAATGGGTACCGGATTTTTTCTGGGAAAGTAAAGCGGCACGGGCGTAATACCAGCCACATTACCTCATAAATCATGTGCTGTGTGTGTAAAATTGATGGTCACTAACACCATATTCCCTATACGCCACTTGGCGTGACGGGGGCTCTTTACTTTACTTTTTACATACAGAAACGACAAATATACCGGTTTGCTCATCTAGAAAGAATGCTGTGGGACTCCTTACCATACAAAGCAATATATTAAAGAGAAGGGAGAAGAGCAAGAGGCAGACCCAGAGTAATATAGACAGACAACATCAAAGAAATGTTATAACAGCATCAATTGATAATGAGGGCAATCATCAAAAGAGCGAGAATCAGAATTGTGTATCTTATTCGGCACCCGAACGGGTATAACAGGAAGTGAAGAAACAATATGTATCTATTTATAGCTATCGACTGATGCTTTTTCTATTGTTTAGCTCCATGTCCTAGTCATATAGAATGAGTGTCTGAAAAAACAGGCAAAAAAAATGCATATTTTTAGAACTTTATGATAGTTCTACTGCTACTCTTTGCTCATTGGCTCCAGACCATCGAAGAAGTCAGCCAATACCGTTAAGATGATCACTTTTGTCTGCTACTGTGAGATGATCGACTTCGCCAGCCAGTATGGCACATGATGATAATGATCCTCTTCCTCTCATTCCTCATTATTCTTCTCTTCTTTCTCCATCCTCTCACTTTTTCTTCATCTTCTTCTCCTCTCTGTCTCTTCATTTTTGGGGTCGTCTATAGCGGGTTGATGACACTGTATTTAACATCTTAGACTTCAACAAGCATTTCATCCTGAGACTGTCTCTCTAGCCGTTCATTTTCATCGGCCTTATTTGTTAAACTGTAATATTGTCATCTTCGAACAAAGCAGCCTGATCTGGATCCTTCCCTCTCCGTTAGACGTCGGATAGGGCTCGTAGTGTTTTTTGTCATCCATCTCTATTCTAGGCGAGATGTTCGATCTTATCTAATGAGTCTATGTCTGCCAACTTTGCTTCTCTTATAAGTGTTCTCTTCGGTGTATCTCCAGGTCTTCCTCTTTTTCTGTATCCTGATGTTTCTTATTGAAGAGCCTGTTGTTGTCTCTTCTCAGCACATGTTTTACAAAGTCCCTGTTCTCTTCCTAATAGTAGATGAGATCATTGGTGCATGACCACTTCTTTTATCTCTATATTAGTCTTGAATTCATTTCATTGAACTTCTTTCATTATAGAGTATACTTCTTAGGCATTTGTCTTCAAAAGTGTTTAGTTTTCTCTCAATCTCTGTTGTTGTTGTTGTTCTCCAGCTTTCACTTGCGTTGGTAAGGGTTGATAACACGGTTGACTTGAATATTCTAAGTTTAGTTTTCCTGCCTTGTATTTTTTTATTTCCATATTTTGTCCAGGTTTTTTTTCCCAATTTGCTGTTGCCTTTGCTATCCTGCTTCCGATAACTTTCTTTGATTCGACTTCTTGGTCTGTTACTACCAAGATACACATAGTAGCCAACTCTTTCCAGTGTTTCATATATATATGAACTGGACTACAAAGGACAAGAGGTAGGGTTAGATCCCAACCGACGGCTTCCAGGTTCACCCAGCCTTTAATGAGTACCGGAATTTTTTCTGGGAAAGTGAAGCGGCATGGGCGTAATACCGACCACATTACCCCAAAAATCATGTGCCGAGGGTCTGTAAAATGTATGGTCACTAACACCATATGGAGTGTCCGGTTAGCGCAATCGATAGGCGGTTGGCTTACCACGGCAACAGCCGGGGTTCGTACCCTGGCGAGGACACCTGGGTTTTACTAATTCCCTAAAAATTAGTGGGAGCCGCGATAGCTCAGTGGTTAGTGAACTGGACTACTACGGACAAGGGTTAGGGTTCGATCCCAACCGACGGCTCCGGGTTCACCCAGCCTTAAATGGGTACCGGATTTTTTCTGGGAAAGTAAAGCAGCACGGGCGTAATACCGACCACATTACCCCAAAAATCATGTGCTGAAGGTCTGTAAAATATAGGGTCACTAACACCATATTTCCCTATACGCCACTTGGCGTGACGGGGGGTACTTTACTTTTTTTTTTACTAACACCATATTCCCTATACGCCACTTGGCGTGATGGGGGTACCTTACTTTATATATATATATATATATATATGCCCTTTAGTGCATTAAATGTTGTAATTATTTTTCTTTCACTCCTATACTGTTGTTACTGAATGCGATGATCATCACACAATAAGCCTTATGCATCATTTGACTAAGATATTATTAAGAATCATCATGCGAAGAGTGCGGAACAAAATCAGACCAGAAATTAGTGATGAACTGTGTGGTTTTGTTGGAGGTAAAGGTACGAACAATGCCATATATATCATGAGATGTTTAGTAGAAAGAGCCATAGAGGTGAATATACAGAATTATACTTATGTTTAATAGATTATACCAAGGCATTTGACAAAGTAAAGCATCAAGAAATAATAAACAATTTAGAAGGCATAAACGTAGACAGCGAAGATCTAAGAATAATAAAGAACGTGTACTGGCAACAAACAACGACAATAAGAACTGGAAACAATTGGGAATGTATCAACAAATAAAACCGGGTGCTAGACAAAGTTGTGTGCTGTCACCAGATGTATTTAATATGTATAGTGAGGTTATTTTAAGATCCATAATGGGCATGCATAGACATAACAATTGGAGGTCATTATGTAAATAATATAAGGTATGCTGATGATACAGCTTTAATCGCTAAAAGTAAAAATGAGTTACAAGAAATGTTAGACATTATAGTGAAGGAACGCACAAATGAAAGACTCAGAAAAAGAAAAGAACAGAAGTAATGGTACCAACAAAGAAAATGACATCACCGCAATGCACAATAAAAACAAGTAGAACAATATTAAAACAGGTAAAGGAATTTAAATATATGGGAACAATGTTAACTACAGATGGTTGATATCCAACAGACATGAGATGCAGACTAACTCAGACAAAATCAGCTTTCCAAAAATGAGGAAGATACTGTGCAATCTTTATTGGCAATGGAAGCAAGAAAAAGAGTTCTAAAATGTCATGCAGAGCCAGTCTTAACATATGGATGTGAATCATGGACAATATGACAACAGACAAGAAAATTACTGGAGGCTGTAGAGATGTGGTTTTACAGAAGAATTTTGAGAATACTATGAACAATTAAGAAGATTAACGAAGACGTTCTGAAAGAGACCAAAGCGGACAGAGAGAGCTAATTTCCAATTTTAGGAAGAAACAATCATCATTTTTGGCCATGCAGTGATAAGAGAAACTGAAATATGTTGTAAAACTGGGAAAATTGAGGGACGAAGAGATATATAGAGGGAAGCAATTAGCAAAAATAAAACCCAGACAGCTTAAGAGAATGGCTTGCTAGAAGGTCAACAAAGATAAAAAAAAAACTGTCGAGATCGAAAGCTGAGGAGAGACATGACCACCTACGCTTTCAGGTATGGTACTTAATTATGGTTATGAATTATCCCTGTTAATTTCAAGTCTTATTTTTCCCGCCATGGATGGTAATCTGATATTTTGCATCTTGTCGACATTGTCAATTTGGATGATATATCATCTGCAAAATCTAGATCTTCCAGGTAATTATTGTTGTGCCATTTAAATGTCATTATTGCCTATGCAAGATTTATTACTTATGTAATGAATCATCATCATGTGCCATATCGATTGCCGTGAACGATCACATCCTTCCACAATTTTGTACCCACAATGCATCGTATAAATTCTGTTGTTGACTGTTTTCCATGCCATGACACCAAGCTATCTAAAATCATCTCTCTTTGTCGTCCGCCATCTCTCTTTCCCTGTTATTTTTTGCCAGTTGTAACCAGTATTTCAACTTTTCCTCTTCTGACGATGTGCCTGAAAAATGTTGATTCTGATGTTTATTTAGGAGCTCCTTTTTTGTGTAGGACTCTTTGAGAATGTCCTCATTGGTCATTTTAGCTGTCCAGAGAACTTTCAACGTTCTTCTGAGAAATCCCCTATCTGTGGCCTCTAACCGTCTTTTCATTTGTTTGTCTACTGTTCATTATTCGTTTCCAAGGGTCAGAATTGACTCTATATAAACGATTAATTCTCTTTCTCACTTCTATTTACATAGACTTGTTGCACAAGACGTTTTTTTCATTTTTTTAAATGCAATTTGGTTGTTCTCAGCTATTCTGCCTTTTTATTTCAGTGATGCATCTTCCGTCTGTTATTATTGTGCCCAAGTATTTGACGTGTTGTACTTGTTTCAGATTTGTCCCGTTTACTTTTATGTTGCATTGAGTTATTGAGTTATTTGCGGGTCACCATCATTGCACTCCGAACATGTCCATAGGTGCTGAGATCCCCTCCTCAGCAATTCCCTCAGTGTCCAATGACTGACGACTCCAGTTCTATGTTGGTTGATAAGTCTTCTTACACGGCCACTAAGTGTCTCATTTCTGTCTGTGCCCAACTTAACTCCCAATTCCATCATCCGAAGAAGTGACGTAGATCTGTGTTTGTCGAAGTCCTGTGCTCTTCCCACATCTCGGAGGGCATTGATAATGTCCGCCCGATCCATTGGTTGCCCGTCCTCAACGACAGCGCAGCTAGCCAACCTGTCCGCCCTTTCATTTCCCCGTACTCCCGCATGTCCAGGGACATAGACAAAGGTGACCTTACGTATTTTGGATTTCTGCAACGACTCTACCCATTGCATGCGTGCAGAGCTCGCCTCCACTTTTTTTTATCGTGCTCATCGAATCACTCAGTATACTTGCGTGGGTGTAGTCTTGTGACTCTAACCATTTGAATGCCTTGGTCACTGCCATAGCCTCCATTGTCATGCTACTCGTGGTCACGACGTATGCACCACTGTCTTCGTAGACTATTCTGCCTGCCGAGCGTGCTGTAAATGCCCATGCACTTCTTTGGTGTCGTCGTACAGATCCGTCTGTATAGATGACTGCATCTTTCTCATCGGTGTTATCGCAGATGAGACCGTTGACCTCAGCATTAACCACGACCGGGTTCTGTTCCTTACTTTTCTTGTCGAGTGTGACAATACACAAGAAAGTTCCCTTGAACGACGTAGGCACCGGTATCCACTCCTCACCAACGCTGATATTGGTAAGCCCACAAACCTGTTTGATGACATCTTCTGCTCGGCCCACCCATGATTTGCCTCTTTTTAGCCTGTCACCTTTCTCTGTGTTGAGCACGTGGTGCAATGGATGCTCTGTATCTGTAATAATCTTCAGGTATGCTCGTGCTCTCCAGATCTTGATTCTGTCATCCACGGTTGGAAAGTCAAGAAGATACCTCATTGCTACACAGGGAGTGTCCCTCGTACATCCCAGGATAATGCGCATGGCTTCATTTTGTATTTTCTCCAGCCTATCAATTTGAGTCGTACTGACAGTAAGAATTGCCAGGGCATACTCGATTGGTGCGAGGACTAATCCCTGGAACAGAAGAGTAAGTAGCCTCTGCTCGATGTTGGCAGCTGCCATGACCTTCAAGGCGGCTAATCCTTTGCGTGATTTTGTTATCACATGGTCGACGTGGTCCCGAAAATACAGGCTGCGATCAAACTTAACTCCAAGGTATGTCATCAACTTGTCCCTGGTCACCTCATCAGCTCCCATTCGTACTACCGGTGTGGTCGTATGAACGATATGATTGTTAAGGGAGAACCATGAAACTGATGCTTTATTAGGATTAACCACGGCACCTGATACCCCACACCAGGAAGAAATGCTATCGAGTTCGTCTTGCATTGTGGAAGCGATTCCCCGTCTGTCTCTTCCCTGTCGATATACCAGAATATCATCAGCAAAGGTCATAGTTCTTCCCCTCCCATCCAGCTGCTGTTCCGTGATCGTTATTGTGTACACGTTAAATAGAACTGGTGACAATGGTGAACTTTATGGCAGCCCTGGGCAAATGGATGTAGGCTCGGAAGACCAACTTCCACATCTGAGTATCACCTTCCTCTGAAACAGTGCCGCGGCGATCCATCTAATGAGGAAGGGGTGCACCTTTGCATGTTGCAAAGTGTTGCATGGTGGCGATTATTGTTTCTTAAACATTACACACTTCTGTCTTCTTACTATTCACACTGAGACCTTTCCTGTTGCTTTCTTTTACTATTATGTCTATATTTCTTGCAGTTCATTTTCCATCTCAGATAGTAAGACTGTATTATGAATATATCGCAAATTATTTATGTTGTGACCGTTAATTTCAATTCCTTTTTTGTCTACTATTGATCTCATAATATTTTCTCTGTAAGGTGAGAACTAATCTGGCGACAGAATACAACCTTGTCTGGATCAATGTTTTTTTTTAACTTTCCTGTTTGGTTGCTAATTTGTATGGCTGTTGTTTGTCACAAGTACATGTTTCTTATGATTCTCAGATCATTGCCATCAAAGTTTAGTTTCAACAACATATTGATTATTTTCACATGCTTTACTTTGTCAAATGCTTTTGTGTAGTCTATAAAGCACATATTTAGATATTTCTTTACCTCTATGGCTCTTTCTATCAATGTTCTCATGATTTTTTTTTGCATTACTGGTGCCCTTTCCTTTCACAAATTCAAATTGTTCCTCACTTATTTCTGGTTTTATTTTGTTCCTTACTCGCCTCATGATAATTCTTAGTAATATGTTCGTCATATGACTCATGAGACTAATAGTGCAATGGTTCTGGCAGTCAGTAACTCATGACTTCTTAGGTATGGCTACTAAGATAGATTTTAGTAGATCTTCGGGTATGTGTCCAGTGTTATATATGTCATTGAGTAGTTTTGTTATGACTTGTACTCCCAGCTCTCCTAATGCATCTATCTCTTCGATTGTTATATTGTCGGGACCTGGAGCTTTGCCTCTTCATTTGTTGAATTCCCTCCTCCATTTCACTCTGCATTGTTATTGGTCAAATGTCTTTGTTTGAATTGTGTAGCTTTGGTCTTTCATCATCATAGAGTTGACTGATGAGGTCAACACTATGTCCTTCTTTCTATTATATTCTCTTCTCCCATTATTATATTTTTTTCCCTTTGATTTCACACACCCTGAAACTTTGACTTCTTTTCTTCCTGTTAATTCATTTTGTTGATTGTGCCTAAATTGTGTCTTTCTTTTGTTGTTTTTTTTCCACTTCTTCACATGTGTGCTTTAACCATCCTTCCTTTGGTTCTCTGCATTTGATTTGGATCTCTTTATACAATATTTTGTCTGCTCTTCTTTCTTATGTTTTGCTCTTTTATCCATTAGTTCTAGTATTTCTTCTTTCATCCATTTCTTCTTGTTGGATCTTTTAGTTACTGGAAATACTTCTTCGGGTGTTTGTTGAATCGATTGCTTGAGAATTTCCCACTGCTCCTTGATGTTCTGTATTTTCTCAATAGCATTATGTTTATTTTGTACTATCATGCTGCACTTATCAATGTAATCAATGGTAATTCCAAATAGAAAAGGTGAGAGTGTACATCCCTGCTCTAATCCAGTTTTAATCTGAAACCAATCACTCATTCCCTGATCAGCCTGATCAGTAAGTAAAAAAAAAAACCGGTTTACCTTATTTCTCCACTTCTGAGACGTTTAAGCGCTATCGATTGATATGAAACTCATGATGTTATCCTTAGCGTCTCATGTTTGCCAACAACTCTCAACCATGTTTTATTGCACCAAAACATAAGCAATCTATTGTGACAATCTTCTAATACAGGATTTTCCAATAACTATATTACAATCAGTCAGTCGATCATTAAAGCGACAGAATGAATATTAGAAGATTACAATCTTAGTATAGAGACGTCACGGTGGTTTGTGTAATACACTGTGGTAAATGTCCCATACATTATTTCTCTTTTTTCTTTTGTCATACGTAGATCATACAGAATCCTTAATTAGACATGTCTTTGTACAAACATTAACAATTAATCGCAACTCAATCTAAACTACCATTTCCTGATATTCCAAATCTTCGAACATGTTAATTACTTATCAAAATGAATTATTGCATTGACCCACTTTCATTTGGTAATATCATCATCATGTGCCATACCGATTGGCTTACATGATCATGTCACCCGTAATTTCCTATCCACCGTACATCGTATCAATACTGTTGTTGACTGTTTACCGTACCCTAACACCAAGCTATCTAGTATCTTCTCCCTTTGTCGTCCGCGATCTTACTTTTTCTGTATTTTTTCAGTTGTACCCAAATATTTCAACTTTCCTCTTTTCGGATGTTCCCCCGAATCATGTTTGTTTCTTTGTGATGTTTTTTTTTTTTTAATGAGCTCTCTTTTAGTGTTAGTCTCTGAGAATTTGTTCGTTTGTCCTTTTAGCCGTCCAAGGAACCCTATATTCTTCTTTAAAATGCCATTTCTGTGTCTCTGAATATCCTTTCATAATTTTGTCTACTGTCCATGATTCCCTTCCATAGACTGATAATATAGCAATTATACATGACACGTCATAAATACGTGACAACATTAAGAAAACAGAACAAAAAACAGCGGGCTGGAAAGAACAATAATGGAAGGCATTAGTCCTGGAAGACATGTCGGGTAGACCAAGAAGAGGATTCGTTTCAAGACATCAAAGAGAACGTAAATGTGACAACAGAAGACGTGAGAGATCTGGCCAGGGACAGAATGAATTCTTTCTAGTTGGCCGTTATGAATGCAACGTTCTACAAAGGACAGGCAACCCGATGATGATGATTCAGAAAGGAAAAAAAACACACACACGAAAGAAAAGAAAATAAAGGAAGACAGAAGCCTAGATCTAAACAATATATCCTTCTAACAGTTCCTTCCTACCTGAGACAAACGTATAGACAGTAACTTATACACACACAATCTAGTTAATCCTTCCTCTGCAACATATGAACGCAAATGTTTAAAAATGTAATTATGCTGGCGAAAGTCTGATATTGCTCTGGTTAGTGTGCTCGCCATCAGCCTGAAGGCTAACGCTTCTAATGTCAGTTGTGAATAAACTTTTTTTGTCGACCTAAAAAGGCAGCCGGGGTCCACCCAGCCTCTATAAATGCGTACTAGAGCTACTGGAAGGGAAAGGCAGTGAGGAAGGCATAAGGCCAAACTACTTCATGAAGCTGAGGTTTAGTACAACGAAATCACTAACACTTCAGTACTCAACGGCAACTGTTTTGGGTATACCTTTACCTTACCTTCACAACATCACACATCGATGATGCAACATTTGTAATATCAAAGCAAAAATACCCCTTTCAGATTCAGACAAGCATTTGGGTATTTAGTATGGATCAAAGAGGCAATCTCTCCAGTTCGGCAACCTCATTGTAAAAATTATATGGGAGACAGTCTTGTAGTAATGGTTGAATCATAAACTTTGTCTTGGAATATCTATTACGTAGCTGCAGAATAGAGAAAACAAAAAAAAATGTATGTCAATTTTTGGCCTTACGATCAGAATTGTTATTGTCATATCTTCCTTCTCCCTTCCTTTCTCCCTCCTTCCCTCCCTGATCTGTTGTCGCATTATGTATTCAATAGCTGGTTTAGTTCCTGGTATTTTTCGATAACTCTTCATTTCTGATCTTGTCTCTCATGCTGTTTCCTGCCATGCGTCTAACACACTTCATTGCTGTAGTGGTTACTTTTTAAATAGTTTAGTTATTGAGTCTAGGTCCATGTCTGGCACTGGTAGCACAACGTTGGGATAAAAATAGTCTTATAAATAGCTTGCATCGCTTCAAATGTTACTTCTTTCTTTTTAGGACAGTAGTAGTTAAGTCTGTCCAATAACGTGACAAGCTCTGTTACATCTGAGATTATCTCTGTTGTGTGCATGCTGTTATGTGTCAGGGTGCTGCCTAAATATCTGAATTCCTTCACTTCTTTTAGGATACTGCCATCTATCGTTATGTTTGTGTCTTGTGTTTCTTTTGATATCGTCTTTAATTGTCTTGGTTATGTTGATTTTCAAATTATGTTGTTATTGTATTGTCGTGAAACATCTCAGATAACATTTAAGATAAAAGTTTTTCGACCAAAAAAGGCTGCCAAAGAAGGTTCATTCTTGAAATGGGTGCCACAGATACTGGAAAGGCAAGGCAGCGAGGAAGGCAACATGCCACCAACAGCCAGCAGTACAGAAGGCCTGAACGCAACCTCACTAGCGTGACATCACCGATGAAGGTTTACCTTTGAGAGCTATAGACGGCAGATATAATCCTACCCACAACTGCCCCTGTTTAAAGTAAGTAAAGTGCCCCCGTCACGCCAAGTGGCGTATAGGGAAATATGGTGTTAGTGACCCTATATTTTACAGACCTTCGGCACATGATTTTTGGGGTAATGTGGTCAGTATTACGCCCGTGCTGGTTTACTTTCCCAGAAAAATCCGGTACCCATTTAAGGCTGGGTGAACCCGGAACCGTCGGTTGGGATCGAACCCTACCCCTTGTCCGTGGTAGTCCAGTTCACTAACCACTGAGCTATCGCGGCTCCTTAACTGCCCCTGTTTGCAAAGCTGAAAACGTCACGCTAGTGGGATTGCGCTCAGACCTTTACTGTAGTTGGCTGTGGACCATCCTACCTCATGAACGAGACTGAATCTTTAATTCTACAGACAGGCGACCTAGTGATTTAGACTTATTGAGGCTCTAAGCTAAAAGAAACCTTCAGGTTACATAGGAATTCTCATTCTCAGCATAATACACGAACTGTGCAACATCGACCAAGACTCATAAAGTCAATGGTGGTAGGAGACGTTTTATTATTTTGATTTTATACCCGGGCAGCGGCATAACAACATTTTCGTTTTTCAAATGGGGAAAGCTATTTAACGTGAGCAACTTGAACACGGGAGGTATATTATCGTCAGTCTGCGAAAGATTTAGATAATCTATCCTACATATCCTGGCACCAGGAATTACAGAAGAAAGGAATCTAATAGCGTCATATTCGATTCGAACAGGTGCATAGTAAGATCACCTTAACGATCTGAGCTCTACAGCGATTGTAGAGGCAAGGCACAAATGAGATGAAAGTTTAGCTTCCATATTCAGTGTTGGACAATCATTGACCACAATTTTTTTAAATATAAAATAAAAAAAAAGAGTATAAGTAAAATAGTATCAGTTTACCTTTACACCACAATCAAATAAATCGGTTAAAAATAAAATAAACAATTGTTTTATCAACTCCACTCAAAGTTTGGACTCTCATAATTCCTTAAACAAAGTATAAAAGTGATTAACAAACATTGGATTGTTTATTTTTTGCAAAATTTTAATCACTTTGTAGACTGAAAGCGATGAATGTACAGTTAATTATTTTATTCACACAACAAATATAAGCAAAATTGGATGAATCATTCTTACAAAAGTATTTTTATACAATTTGAAATCAAATAACATTACTACAGCACAATTTTTTATCAGGTTTTTGTAAATACAGAACATCAATTTTTTTTCAAAATTTGATACAGAAGCTGGCAAGCACAATAATTGTAATCGATCATTAAAACACCCAGAAGACCTTTACAATCAGTTGCTAATAATGTTGGTCACTGTGTGAAGATTGTAAATAAAAGAAATAAAGCTTGAAGATTGTAAATTAAAGAAACAAAGCTTGAAGATTGTAAATTAAAGAAATAAAGTTTGATATTGACAAAGTATAAAAAAAAAGCCAGTCATGTAGTGTAAAGGGCATGAAATGACTTAACTTTACATTGTTAAGATGTGACATATGGAGGCGAGGTGGTTGGTGTTGTTACTACATTATGAAATAATTTAGCTAGGAGAACTTTGTAAACATATAATTTAAATCAATTAGAAAGTGCCTTGCGGAATATATCAATTAAATAATGTAACGAATATGCTATAGACATCTACATATTGTGAAGAAGAAGAAAACAAATGGGGGAGACTAGATTGGGGAGACAGACTGGAATCTTTAGATTGGGGAGACAGACTTCATACAGAGTGGAATCTTTAGATTGGGGAGACAGACTTCATACAGACTGGAATCTTTAGATTGGGGAGACAGACTTAATACAGACTGGAATCTTTAGATTGGGGAGACAGACTTCATATAGACTGGAATCTTTAGATTGGGGAGACAGACTTCATATAGACTGGAATCTTTAGATTGGGGAGACAGACTTCATATAGACTGGAATATTTAGATTGGGGAGACAGACTTCATACAGACTGGAATCTTTAGATTGGGTAGACAGACTTCATACAGACTGGAATCTTTAGATTGGGGAGACAGACTTCATACAGACTGGAATCTTTAGATTGGGGAGATAGACTTCATACAGACTGGAATCTTTAGATTGGGGAGACAGACTTCATACAGACTGGAATCTTTAGATTGGGGAGAGACTTCATACAGACTGGAATCTTTAGATTGGGGAGCTAGACTACTGACGAAAGAAGCTAGATTGGAAGAAACATTTCATCGAAAAGACAGGTTGAAGATTAAATAAACTTTATGTTAAGAAAACAGACTATGAACTGAAGCATCTAAGATCAAAGAAAAGAGGCTAATGGAAAGTGCTTTGGGAAAAGAAGCTCGAACTGCTAATAGAAACAACATGAAAAAAATAACAATAATATACAATATGAAAAAAAATGTTTTGATTATGACCAGCCTTAACGCATTATTTTACACAAATAAATAGCAACAATTAAACCGCGTTTCTCTTCAAAGGTTTATCATTTACTTTTCTTCTATACAAGTATTTCTAGCTATATAAATATTTCGTCATTAAAAGCTTCAATATTCTATTATATAATTTGTATTTGAAACAAGTGAAGGACTTATTTTGCTGTATTCACCTGATGATACATAACGAAATGGGTGTAGATGAGTTACTTGTGTCTTCAGACTAGGAAAACAGATTCTCTTATAAAGGCAGTTGTCTGTTTCAGTGTCTCTTATAAAGGCATCTGTCTGTTTCATTGATTCGGTTGCCCCGTAAAGTTTCTCTTCAAAAGAGGCCGATATGGGTCACATTGTCCTCCTCAGGCGTGTGTGCTGAGGGCATTCCTATAGAACGTATTTTGTTGTCATGTCATCCGGGCTACAGTGGAATTGGCTGTTAGTTGAGTTTGGTGAACATGTGATTTCTCATTTTGTTGTGGCCAGTGCATAGGCGAAATATGATGACTTGATCCCTCCCTGATAGTTAAGAGGTATCTGTCTCTCTCGTTATACTTTTGGTGTTATTTCCTTTTTTCATGACATTGGCCTTGGATGATGGATTTGGCTTCATCGTAGCTGACCAAATGGTTCTCTTGTGGTAATCTCCCTTCCCTCCTTAGCTAGTTTGTCTGCGCATTAGTTTCCTTGTACATTACAGTGTGATGGTATCCACTGGATGACCACTCTCTGGAAATTATTGCACAGTTGATCTAGGGTTGTTCTCAAGTCATCTAGCTCACTGTTCCTGCGGTTTTTTTATTTTTTTTATTTTTCAAGAGCTGTTTGAACTGACATTACATCGGTCAGTATCACCAATTTCTTGTGCACGTTATTTTTGTGTTGAATAGTCAATTTTGCAGCATTTTTGAGGGCTTCGGTTTCTGCTAGTTGTTTGAGAATCTCTTCCTGGTTATTCAGCCTCAAGAACAAACCTCCTACATTTCTGGTGGCGTTTGTATCACAGCCGTCCGTTTATATGTGAGACCAGGAGTCCTGTGGGTAGTTGTCTATGTGGTTTTTCTGCTATGTGCTTTCTCTCTGTCTGTTTGGGTGCCTTTTCATGATTCCTATTATGTCTGCTTTAACTACTGCTATTTTATATTTCCCATGGCGAGTCATACAAGATGGGTTTTGACATTGGGACAGTACTGGATCGCTCGTTGTTAATTCTTTGGAGATTGTCGTAAAGTTGCCCTTCTTTAGTCTTCTTTTTTCCAAAACCGGTTATCCTGTGGTGCATATGGTGGTTATGGAGCCTTATCTATTTCTCTGTTTATTGTATTCCTTTAGTTTTCCGTCTCTCTTCCGAAGGTTGTAGGCCAGCTACTGTCTCTAGGAACTCTAGACGTGTAGATTTCATAGCGCCAGTGATGATACGGGCAACCTGGTTTTGTTTTCTGTTAATTCTGCTAAGCTGTGATTTGGAAACTGTAGCCCAGGCTGTGACTCCATATTCTTCCTGCGTATAATCGTTTAATCGATATTGCTGTCTGCTCCCCGAGTCCGTTCCTGCCAATCTCTTCATAATATCTTTTCGTTTTGTGGCTCTTTTGTTTGCTTTGTCTATCTAATTTATCCATGTCATTCTGCGATCCATGGTGACGCCAAGATATGTTGGGCTTTGTCAAAAGGAAGTGTGTAGTCTTTAATCTTCAAATTTGCAGAGAGTGTGTTTCGATAGTCTGAAAATTATGTATTTAGTTTTTATTATTTTTTTTTTCATTAATGGATAGCAGCTAGGTGTTCGTCCACCTTTCAAGTTTTCCTATGACATATTGCATTCTGGAGCTTGCCAAGGACATAGCTTCTTCTCGTGTCCATATTGCCAGAGTGTATTTTGGGTGGAAAGTCCTCTACGATGTCATTTATAAAGATTTTAAAAAGCGCACAATACATCCAAAGTCAACACATCATTTTTTTATTACTGGCTTGCCTTCCCTCTTCGATCCTGCCTACCTAGGCCAGTCTTAAATCTGTTCAGAAACTCCGCATGGAGGTGAAGTAGGATCTTGATCAGCTGATGTTGGCAGTAATCCTAACATAAGTAGTCAGCTATGAGTTGCAGACCACAGCAAAGACAATTTTCAACCAAAAAGAAATCTAGCCATAAAATTAACATAAGTGTAAAGAAAGTTATAATAATGATACAATTGAATCTCTAACACTTGCAGGAAATAAACAATGGTAAGACATATAAGTATGTTGTAAAGCTGTATATTATACTCTAAAGGGTGTTAACTTTATATTTAGTGTAACTTAATCAAATCGATGTTTAGTTTAGTGTATTTTGGTCATTTTAATGTTGATTGTATTCTTGACGTATTTCAAGATAATAATGTTAATTGTGATGTAATTATTGTATTAAACTATTAGTTTTCACCATCAATTTGGTTTCAATCTCTGTGTAGCTTTAGTCTGCTAATGGTGATAACTTTAAATCTATTTTTTCGAATCTATCAAAGGAGTTCTGAACAGTTTATTTTAGGGAATCTATATTCTATATATTCTAGGATTGCCAAGTGATAATAAAAAAAAGAAAAACTGGACATTTTACCTCAAAGAGAAAGATTTTTCATAAAAAGTTACAGAACATAATTATATAGTGCATATTGTCAATTTTTTTTTTTAATTAGGGTAAACTGCACAAAATGGTTCCTTGGACATTCACTTGAAGAGCAGGACATGTTTGGCAAAATCCTGATGTCTTGTACCCTATATGTGTATGATTGTACAAATATCACAATAACTGATATATGCCACACTGTATTCCTGTTTTACATTGTGAGATTCAGCAAGAATAAATGAGTCATAAAATAATATACATACTAATGACAGAAATAAAACTAAAAGATGATAAGTTTACTACATTGTTTAGCATGCTTTAGAAATTGACATTTAGTAAAGATAATTTTACATTTATCTCCTTGGTTGGCATGTGTGTAGAATATTTTTTTGCATGAAATTTGTATTTTAATCAGTGATGAATTTTTGAATGTGCAATCTATCTCTATTCCTGGATTTAAGATATGTGAGTTATTACTGAGACAAGGAAATTGCATGACTTTTATTTTATAACATTAGAAAATGAGATTCATATAGATTTACTGTTTTCATCTATTAGCACTTCATATAATCGCCGATTGTATCTCCCCTTGATGCCAACGGCAATGGAGGAAGGATAGAAGAAGAAGAAGTACTTTACATTCAGGAGATAATCACAGATTATATAAAATATACTATGTGGGGCTGCAAGAAGAGCTCCAGGAAACAATGTAAAATAAACATAAAATGGTAAAGCAATTAAACTGATAAAGAAAAGAGACAAACTACGATGCATCAGCAAAAGCCTTCATAGGTAGAACACACAAACTATTTTAAAATAATAACAGACCAATACTCTTTGTCAGTTTTAACTGCTTTTTATGACTTTATGTTTATTTTACCTTACTTTATACTCAAAACTGATTTCTTTTTTGTGATTAATTAGTCAGTGCTTTGTAGTTCTTCCATATTCAGAGAAAAACTAGATAAAGACTGATATAGAACACATTAGCATATTAAGTATTATTAGCATGGCATCATTTAACACTCTTGAACATAACATATTTACTGTGATGTAAAGGAAACAATATATACATATCTGATGATGAAATGTTTATAAACAACAATGACATGTTTACATAACATTAAAGAAATGCCATGTTTATTTATAACCGTTTTGTTTTTTTATATAAATATTCCCAATTACAATAGTTAATGATTACAGCAACACTTAAAAAAATGATAAACAATCAAAATATGCAAGTCTTTTGAAGACACTGAGGGTTATATCCCTTGCGTTTAAACATAATTTATACAACTTGAAGGGACAGTAATTATTAAGTGCCACAAAATTATACACAAGAAAATGTATGTCTATTTACAGTCCTTTGACAAATAATAACATCAAAGTTAACATACATGATATGTCATAAAACCAGATGAACATGTTTTTAACAATTTCTGAATTTACAGACGTTGGTTAAAGAAAAAAGCAAGATTCTAAAAAAAAACTTTGGATACTTGGATGCACTATTTTATTTTTGTAACAACAATAAAAACAGTAACATATTGTATAAAAAAAAAGTTTGCCATTTATTTTAAATGCTCAAATTAATTTCCTCCTAAGTATGTGACAAACACTGGCATGGTTTATATCCATGCCATGTTTATGCAGGTAGAAGTATGAGTTTCAAGTTTGTAATCTATCAAAGACGTTTTAAAGAAGGAAGTTTAAATGGGCAAAAAATAAGTGAAAGATATAGGAAAAGTTAAAGATATTCACATGATGTCTCTAAACAAATGTTGTATAGTTTCTGATGAATGAGGGAGAGAAGTTGCTGATCATAATGGAGTGTGTTGCAAGCGATGAGAAAGAATTAATTATATTGCTCAGAAATGATCATCACTGTTTTAGTCAAGAACTTCTTCCAATTCACACTGCAACAGACACTTCAAGCTCAACATTGTCTCATTAGCCATTTCTAAACCTGCTTCTAAGAATAAGGACAATTTAACAAATCCACAGAACTAATAGTAGTAAAACAGAACCACAGAAAAGTGAAGCATTTAGATAAATAAAACCAAGCCTAATAATGTAATTTATTTTTTTTGCTTCTTTTTAAAGTATTTTTCTAATAACTTTTTTATTTATATAATAAGAGGTAACTAATTATATTATATTCTGGTCCCAGGATAAACAGTGATGGAATATTTTTAACTATGTCTGAAAGAAATCACAAAATATACTACAATAATGGAAGGTTATTTTAAATAAAATGTATAATTAAATTACATTTACATGTATATATTTATATAAATGTTTCAATAAACAAATTAGTAAACATAATACCCATTTAATTTTAAAAAAATGAAAGCCAACCCACTACATTTTAAAAAGAAAATGAGCCATCTTTGTAAGTTAAAATAAAATTTAGCTTAACCTGAAACATATAGCAAGCTAATTTAAGCCTGAATGACATGTTCTTCCTTCTTTTCTCATTTAGCTTTCAATATCTGATGGCTTGCGCCAGGATCGGTGAACCAAAACCATCCAGACCCTGCTCCACCTCTATGTGGTGCCTCCAGTAACAGACTAACCTGTCTAGTCTAGCTAAGCGTGCAATGATCGAAGAGGGAAGACAACTCGGTACTCAAAAATGTCATGCTGAAGTCTGATGTGTTGGGCCAAAAGGCGCAAATATAACAGTTATACTGCAAACCACAACGCAGATACGTCCACTACGTCCTTGTAGGGGCGGATGATGAAGAGGAATATTCTAGTCTACCATGATACTCTAGAATACTTTAGTCATCGGGCGAACGCAACCAACCAACCATATCAAAGAAAAGAAATAGTTTGTGGTCTTTGACTTTCTGATGTCTTTCCAAAAGATGATCAGAGTGAACAAAGTCCTACTTTTTAAATCAGGAGATAATTATCTAATAATTAAAAAGAAAACCTCTAATACTATGAATCTGCTTTCTACTATTTTTTACTCTTTCCTTTAAGATAGAAAAACTCTCCATCCTATCATTGAATACCTCATGAATGCAGATATCGTTGTAGCATTGAATACCTTATGAATGCAGATATCGTTGTAGCATTGAATACCTTATGAATGCAGATATCTTTATAACATTACATTACAGTATCTGCAACTCTTCATTTGGGAACAAGAACAGCCTTATGTTCTTTGTTCAGTGTACTAAGCAAACGGATGGTAAAGTTGTGAGCAATGGTCCGTCATGACACACCCCAAAATTCACTTTCAAATTGATGGAGTATGTCTAGCGATTAGCACTTGAAGAAATAAACCATGTAAAATCAAATTTAGTTTGGACACCAGCTTTAATTAACTTTGTTGCAGCTTTGATAGTTTGTGAAGAAAGCTTCAGAAAAAATGATCTTTCAAACATTTAAGTGTCCAGAAAATATAATTTTATTAGTAGCCTGAAACTCCTTCAACTCCCTCCACAGTCAAATCCCTCCACAGTCAACTCCCTCCACAGTCAATTCCTTCCACAGATGCAGGTAACCTTTAAGAACATTCAGAAATTTTGTTATGTTGCTCATTTTGCACAGGTAAAGTGTTGCTTGGCTATTATTTCATGCCTCTAGGTCCCTACCAATTATTCTGGGATCTGGATTTACTGTCAACCTAGAAATTGGAGCCAGAAAAAGACTTAGATTAATGTGAGTAATTATTCAGCATCTATGTACTGTTCAAAGATACTGTAGCTAAGTAAAAGCTTACTAAGCTCATTCTTCCACCAAATTGCTTGCTGGTTGTGTTAAACTTCTAAGGCTGCAGACGTATATCTATAAGTGCAGAACAAGGGATCATAATTTACAAAGCCACTGTGTCCTTGCCTTGGATCTTAGTCACAAGAAAATAAATGCACTTTACTTCCCAGTCTCAATCAAGTACCAGTTCCTCATTTTGTAGTTA
This sequence comes from Megaustenia siamemsis, assembly GCA_032433765.1. Classification (NCBI taxonomy): domain Eukaryota; kingdom Metazoa; phylum Mollusca; class Gastropoda; order Stylommatophora; family Ariophantidae; genus Megaustenia; species Megaustenia siamemsis. The sequence continues at coordinate 65,292,584 of JAVIAB010000124.1, forward strand.
AGCATCTGTTAAGCTATTTCATAGAATGGTGTCAAACCTGACAAATCATGAAGAGGCCATGTCAAGCCTGTCATAGGGTAAGAAGAGAGCTTGTAACTTCACTGACTGATAAAACTCCCACATTTACATATTTTTAACTATGAAAGTAATTTTTTCTTTATAGGATTCCTCAGTTATTATTATTGTAATGCATTCATTTTTCAGAATTTAATTGTTGGTATTTATATATTAATATATGGTATTTATCTTGCTCAATTTTTTTAGTTTTCAGTTGCCCTTACTCATTAAATATGCATGTACATTCATCTTCTATGTTGTCAGAGGTGGAAATCATTGCTGTGGCAAGTGCTGTTTCTCCCGAAATAGCTTCCAGATTCACCTAGTTTTGAAGTCTTTTTATGGTCACTTATATGTGTCAATGGTAAAATATAGACACTGCTAACACAATACTCTTCATACCCCAACGGCGTAACAGATAGGCATTATTGTGCATGTATTTATAACACGTTTCCTGCATGACAACAAATTACTGAAAGCATTCTGTTTTGCATGTGCATGTAACAGAACTTGTCCACAACAAAAATAACTATTTCTACAAATATTGCAGCATTTTTTTTTAACAACTTTGCAGCAAATCGTAGATTCGTTTTCAAGTCTGTGTTTATTCTGAGTACCAAATATATTCACAACTACCTATATCTAATTAGCAAAGAAGCCAACATTATTTTTTGTCTAAAAAAAATTATCTGAATTATTCTGAAAACTTTGCAATAAAAAGTTATTAATATTCTCATAAAACAAATATTCAAATCAATAGAAGCTTTTAAATGCAATAAACAATGTCCAGAAACTGTAAGCATATACTTCTACTTCATAAATTTGTAACAGTCTCGCAATATTTTTTTAGTGTAAATTTTACAACTCTAAACAACTGTTGTTACTCTGAACGTAAATATTTATCTTAAATGAACTATTTCACACTAGAATTGTTTGGATCTTTGAACACAATAGTAAAACAACAAATCCTATTTTAATAAATGAAATAAATTATTCAAATACTTGATGTGGAAAGATTAGTATGGTCTTTCTGAAAGGAAGAAAAAAGGTATTGTCAAATCTTATGCATATACAAAGATAAATATAAAGAATAGCACATTATTATAAAGGGAAACTCTGAGGTGTGAGATAAACATATCTTGCTTAGGAATACAGGCATTTCTACAATACCAACAAGAAAGAAGTTATAAACATCTGAAATGAAAAAAAAAAAACAGAACATCAATATAATAATAGATGGGTGACATTTAAAAACAAGTGGATAAATTCAAATACCTAGGATGCCTAATGACAGATGATGTTCTGAAGCAATAGAAAATGACTCAATATGCAACAAAACTTGTAAAATCATTAGACAGATGTCACCACTACTGTCTACTAAGAAATAAGTCTTGATGCAAAAGGGACACTGAACAAAATTTTCATTCCAATGTTATGCTACCAGTGCCAGACATGGAATGCCACACTCAAGAGTAAGAAGAAAAATATCCACAACCATAAAGAAATGTGTTAGATGTATGTCAGAAAACAGCCTGACAGATAATATCAAAAGTGAAGAACTAAGAAAACATATAGGAATAATTCCTGCCATTGAATACATATAAAAACAACAGATAAAATGGTTTGTCTGAGTGATTAAACAGAAAGATCAAAATATAACACAATGAGCCTGCAACAAACACCAGACCCAAGAGCCAACCATGAAAAAAGATGGACTTATGGACTAATAAAAGCACCAGAAAAAATAATCAGCAGGAATGGTGAACAGATAGCAAAAAATCACAAACTGCATTTCCTGTTGAAGCTAACCCAAATGAGGAAAGAAAAAAAAAGGACTTGTCAGCACTGTTGTTTATGGACTTTTCTAAAGTGCTGCAAAAATACTTGTATCCCTATGTAACTGATGCTTTTCCACATATTCCTGAATTGTTTCTTGCAAGCTGCAGTTCTTGACACTGTCACTTGTTAGTTCACACCACAAAGGCATCTGACTTTTGGCATTCTTTGAATCGTGAAGCCATCATATCCCATTAAAGATTAATCATTATATGTTTGATGCAGGATGTAATTACAGCATTTTTTTTTCTATGTCCCTTATTTATTATACTGTTTTCTGTTTTTTTTTCTGGTAGCATTTTTTTTTATTTCACCATATTCATATTTCATAATGTGCATTTTGCAATCTGGATCTCTTGCACCTTAGATCATCATCATCAAGTACCGGGCCTAGTGGCATAGGTGATCATGTCTCTCCACAACATTCGATCTCGGCAGCTATTTATCATTTCTGTTGTTGACATTCTGCCAAGCCATTCTCTTAAGCTGTCTGTTATTTTTTCTCTTTGCTTCCCTCTATCTCTTCGTCCCTCAATTTTTCCAGTTGTTACAATATATTCAAGTTGTTCTCTTCTCATTACATGGCCAAAAAATGATGATTGTCTCTTCCTAACATTGGAAATTAGCTCTCTTTTGCTTTGACCTCTCTCAGAACCTCTTCATTACTCTTCTTAGCTGTCCATGGTAGTCTCAACATTCTTCTGTAAAACCACATTTCTACAGACTCCAGTGATTTTCTTGTCTGTTGTCCTATTGCCCATGATTCGCATCCGTATGTTAAGACTGGCTCTACGTAACATTTAAGAACTCTTTATAGCACCTTAGATAGGAACTATATTTGACATTGATAACAGAGAGATGACAAGAATATATATACTTTATATTTGATTATTTTGTTGTGAGCTTAGTTCACTTCTGAAATCTTGTTTTATTCAAAAAACCACTCAATGGTACTAAAATAACAACACATCCTAAAAGGAAAAACATAACGTATCCTGGCTCAAAAAATGTAATTCAAAATTTTCAGATGTCTTTAAATTATTTTATATGTATTTTTTCTTTCTTCTTCCTTTTAGATCCCTGTGGAAAATATATCTCCATAAACACTTTCCAAGCTTTCTGTTTCTTGTAATTTTCTTAAGATTGTGGCATGCCTTTCCCATCCTCATCATCTCTAATTCTGCCTGTCTTCTTTACCAATGAAAAATAAATATAATACAACACTACAGCTTAAATAAACAGTAGTTAGCATAGAAAAAGTATACAGTCAGCATTTTATGGAGAAGCACTTAAAAGGTTAAATTATATAATAAATGTGCAGAGTTTCTTAATAAATTCCAAATTACTTTAATTGGAAACTGCATTTAATAAATTAAGTGAGAACAAACAATATGACATTTTTACAAAGCAGCATTGTTCTCTATTTATATTTGAAGAAAATATGTATCCTATACGTGTAGAAAATGTATCAGCACAAACACTTTTATGTTTCTAGATACAGCTATATCATTTAATCACTTATATTTTCTTCATACAATACTGCAGTTCTATCTCTAGTATTGTGAATGGCAAGGTTTGTTACAAGAGACATCAAACAAATGTGTGGTTATACCAACAAAGCAATCTAATGTACATGAAACAAATGTGTGGTTATACCAACAAAGCAATCTAATGTACATGAAACAAATGCATACTCAGATCATAGCAGGAAACGATGAGACAGTTATTAATGAACATGTTTAGTTTCTATAACATTAAAAATGGTATACATTGTTGACAACAAAAATAATTATTGCTTCTTATTAAATCAAACTGTTCTTTTTAAATAATTCTCCCTTAAAAAGTAAACTCCCATAATCCCTGTCAATTCATGTATTTGTTTAATCCATCAGCTCAGGTATTTATTTGAACCATCAATTCATGTATTTATTTAATCCATCAGCTCAGGTATTTATTTGAACCATCAATTCATGTATTTGTTTGTCTAAACCATCCATGTTCAAACATCTTTTGATAAACCTCTTATTTCTAGTTCTATAAATGACTTCCCATCAAGTCTTTTTTTGCTTGAGCGTATTTTCACTGCTTATTTTATTTCATGCTAACATTCTTACTATTTTCTTGATTACATAAACTCATTTTTTAGTATCCTTGTTTGAACTGGTGCTGACTTATTTCCTTGATTCCATAAATGCATTTTCAACACTTTGACATATTTTAGTCATGAACAAATCATTATGACTCACTGGGTTTTATAAATGCACCCTTATTGATTCCGTAGCTTTATAAACTCATACACCCTTATTGATTCTGTAGTTCTATAAACTCACACCTATCACGCCATTTTTTTTCTATAAAAACTCACCCTCTTTGCTCTATTCTTTCTATAAACTCACCTTTGGTAGTTTATGGATCATCACTGCCCATTTGGTAGTATAAATTAATTATTATTGCTTTGTCATTTTGATATTTATAAACTCATCCTCACTGCTCCCTTAATCCTATAAATTCATTATAATTGCTCTTTTGATTCCAAAGTCTCACCCTCATTGTTTCTTTGATTTTATGATTTTATGAACTCATTCTAAATCCCTTTTTTTCCCTCTATCAAACTATCATGTTTCACATAACACTGTGAAGTTAATTAAACAAATTATCTGATGAGAATTGTATGTGCACTTTTTCAAAAACAGGGATAACATATTTCAAATATTGAAATACAATGTAACTACATATCAAATATTAGCAGAAAATTGAAAATATACAAGCATCATGAACAATACAGAGAAATAAAATGAGAAATAATCAAAATAGGTAAATTTTTACTTTCACAATTAATAACCTCATAGGTTCGAATTCTGGTAGGGTAAACAATTTCTATTGGAGGCGGAATAAAAACTCTGAACCAAACACCTAGCTGCAGCTGCACTGGACAAGTTGCCTTTATTCTCTTTTCTTATAAGTTCCCCTGACAGACCCCAGAAATGGGAGAATGCTGGAAGGATAGTTTTTACAATAATTGCTCAAGTATTTTGTAAATAGACTTCCATTACTACTGCTTATTACCCTTGCATGTCTACATAACTACCATTACTTGCCCCCTGTTATTCTAGTGCAATTACCTGGATACCAATACTACCACTTGCTATCATAGCATATTTACCCATTTTTTTTTTAACTGTCTCTTGTGATCCTAGCACATCTGCCTATCCATAATTAATTGTGAGGATGACTAATTTAAACAAAGAATTTGAAGAAACAACAGCTTCAAAAATTCATTATGTGTGAGTTATTACAAAAATTCTTGTGGAAATTCTGAAGCAATATGGCTTACCATCAAAAATCATAAATATTATCAAAGACATGTATGATGGTTACACATGTGCAGTTCGAACAGAGGAAGGACTGAGCGAATGTTTCCCAATAGAAACTGGGGTTAAACAAGGATGTATTTTATCGCCCTTGTTATTTGGAATTGTTATGGACTTCATAATGAAGAAATGCTGCACTGGTAATAAAGGCATCGAATGGATACAAGGAGACCATTTGGAGGACCTGACTTTGCTGATGACATAGTTCTCATCAGCAATCAGATAAAACGATGCAGGAAAACACAAATGAACTTCATCAATAGCCAGCAAAATGGGCTTGAGGTCAATCATGAAAAGACTAAAGTCATGAAAAGTTTAATTCCAACAAGTGACAAAATATACATGGAAAACAAACCAGTAGAAGAGATCGATCACTTCATCTATCTTGGAAGTCACATTGATCGAGAAGGGGATACGAGCAAAGAAATTAGAATCAGACTGGCTAAGCAGCAATGTCTTTCAGAAGCCTTGAAAAGTTGTGGAAATCAAAACTCATTAGCACAAACACAAAACTTAGGCTATTCAAATCAAATGTACTATCAACCCTTACGTATGCGTGTGAAAGCTGGAAAACAACAAGAGATATAGAAACAAAGTTGAACGCATTCGAAAATAAATGTCTAAGGAAAATACTTGGTATAGAATGGAACGAATTCAAAACAAACGAGGAAATTAGAGAAATCGCCAATCAACCACTAATATCTTCAGTAATAAAGAAAAGACGATGGTCATACGTTGGACATGTGATGAGAAGAGATAATAATCGAATAGCAAAGCAAGCCCTCATATGGGAAACAACAGGTAAAGAAAAAGAGGAAGACCCAGGGAGACACTGAGAAGAACATGATGAGAGAGGCAAGAGCAGCAGGAATCGGCTCCCTCAATGAGATAGAACTGCTTGCACAGAACAGAGACAGATGGCGAGATTTGATAAAATATCTTTAAAAGAAAACTGCTAGAACAAAAATCATATAGGAGAAGGTGTATCTTGGTCTACGCCCTATGGGCGGTTACGGCTCGAAAGGTCAATAGATAGATAGATAGATTACAAAAAATGGTTGCATCATTTACTTGATACTTAAATAATCCATGATTGACAAGTCTTATAATTCTAGCACTTATAGTATCAGTATTAATGGTAACAACATACAATTTTCCCCAATGTAGAATTTCTTTTGAAAGAGAAAGTTAACTGAATTGTTTTTGAAGGAGAAAGTTAGCTGAAGCTAATTGTTTTTGAAGGAGAAAGTTAGCTGAAGCTAATTGTTTAGTAGGAGAAAGTTAGCTGAAGCTAATTGTTTTGAAGGAGAAAGTTAGCTGAAGCTAATTGTTTTTGAAGGAGAAAGTTCGCTGAAGCTAATTGTTTTTGAAGGAGAAAGTTAGCTGAAGCTAATTGTTTTAGTAGGAGAAAGTTAGCTGAAGCTAATTGTTTTTGAAGGAGAAAGTTAGCTGAAGCTAATTGTTTTTGAAGGAGAAAGTTAGCTGAAGCTAATTGTTTTAGTAGGAGAAAGTTAGCTGAAGCTAATTGTTTTTGAAGGAGAAAGTTAGCTGAAGCTAATTGTTTTTGAAGGAGAAAGTTAGCTGAAGCTAATTGTTTTGAAGGAGAAAGTTAGCTGAAGCTAATTGTTTTTGAAGGAGAAAGTTAGCTGAAGCTAATTGTTTAAGAAGGATAAAGTTAGCTGAAGCTAATTGTTTAAGAAGGATAAAGTTAGCTGAAGCTAATTGTTTAAGAAGGATAAAGTTAGCTGAAGCTAATTGTTTTAGAAGGAGAAAGTTAGCTGAAGCTAATTGTTTTTGAATGAAGTTCTATACATGTGCTTTCCCTTTTTCTTTTCCCCCAAAGTTGCCAAAGAAAAATGTAAACTTCACCACAAGCTCTTGTCTGATGATGGAAACATTCAGATGAGAAAACAAGAAAGTTCTTTAATATCTTCATTGTTATGTAGAACTAGTCCTGACATTGGAAAGAATCCTGGACAATGAGATAACAGAGAAGAAAACCTTTGGAAGTTCAGACAATTGTAATTAAAAACAAAAATCATGCGCAGCATTAGTAGCAGGGATATTCAAACAAAAAAGGCAAAGCAAAAAGAGTGATAATTACTGGTAATTATAATTCTTTGGCATAGTTAAAACACATCACGACAATGGGAAAAATTGAGGGAAGAAGAGAATTCAGGAATAAATTTAAAGTGAACATCTTAGCTGCAACATCTTAAAGTGAACATCTCAACATGCAAATGTTGAGATAAACTGCAGGATAAGGGGAAAGAAGCCTAATATGTTTTAAAACTTATTTACTTGTACTTTTCTTGTGATATATGCAAAATAATGAATTAAGTTTTTTTAACAAAAAGTACTTTTTGTTTTACTGAAAGTTATTTTCACTTTATATTGTTTTCTTTACTTTAATAGTATTTAACATTGTTAAGTAAAGTACGAGACTTGAATTGGCATAGAGCAAGCACGTTTTCATCCATATGTGCTCGACCGCCTTTCTGAAGTGTTAGGGAACTTCTGGATAGTGTCGCTTCAAGCATCGAAACTCATGATGCAAGGTGACATTCCTCACCTTCCTAGAGTAAAATACCCTGATACCCATTTCTGCTAGTGGCTGGGTCGACCGCAGGGGTATTTTTTTTCCAACCATGACTACAATTCACACTGCTTCCAGTGGGAATCAAACACGGGTTGTTCGAACATCAGTAGTCTAGTCGGGTGGTTTTCCCAACTAGGCTACTGAGGCCCCCTAGAGTTCAAGGGGTAGGGTAGGATTTGAGAACTTAATAGAAAAAACACAAACGAGTTAATTTAAAAAAAAAAAAATGCTCCATGCTTCTGTAGACTAAATTTACAATTTTATGAGAAAAGCATTGTTTAAACATGAAAAGGGAGATTTAAAATAAGAACACAAAACAATAAATATTTAAGTCATGGAAAGTTCATGAAAATCAATGATAAATTTGATCATTGTTTAGAGCAGCAGTATGTAGAATTGGATGATTAATGTTCGCTGATAAAATTGTTGATGAGTATCCCAAGAACTTAATAATTTGTGATGCTTATGATAAATGGGCAATAAGTACTTTATGAACAAATATCAAAGTGACCGTGATATGTTTATTAGGTACATGCATGCCGAATGAGGGCTATTTGAGCATAATCAATGCATATTTTCTGGTTTAATTAATATCTTATTTATGTAATCAGCTCACAAGAGAATCGATGAGAAAGAATATTGTACTGTTATTTATACAATGATGGTACATATAGTGATAAATATTACTCAAAACATGATGTGAAGGTGGGAGGGAGATACTATTTATGTTATCATGCTAGGAATGTAATTTTGCTTACCAAGCCAAAAAAAACCTAGGCTCAAAAGTTTTTAAATGTATTCTTCATATTTTATTATATTTTCTTCCACACTCATCTAGATATTATCATTCATAGACCCTTATTTAAATATTTAATTTTCAATATCTTTTTAAGCAAAGATATTTTTAATTCTTGGCATTAAAAAAAAAAATTTCACTTTGCCATGTTATTGGAATCTATATTTCACTCTTTCAACATTTGTTCCAGCATTCATCTTGCTGAAAGCCAATGCTCAAGATTTAACACAGGACATATAACGTTCACCACTGTCTCTGAGAGCTTCTTTAGCCTGGTCCTTGAATACCATCTCAGTGTAATCATTACTTGCTCTGTTTCCTTTACTTTTTTCTGATGCAACACCTGGGCAAAGTTTTTCTAAATACTGTTTCTCTGTTTCTAAATACTGTTTCTCAGAATTTACTATTTTAGCGTGCTGGTCTGGAATAAAGGGCATCTGTCCTTGCAGTTCAAGATTAGTAGATTTTGGTAACTGTCTGGACTTAGAGTAGTACTTCCGGTTCAGCAGACACAGTACCAGCAAGGCAACACTCACAGCTAGGATGAACACTAAAATTCCAAGAACAACAAAGCCAACAATGTTGCCAGTTGCTGCTGATTTGTTGTCTGGTAAGTCTGTGGAACAAACAATTTTATTTTGTTATCCAAACAAGAAATCTTACCACAATTTCAAATATGCATGTTTTGAAATTTAAAAAAAAAAATGAAATAAAATTAAATATGCAATCAGAAAATATAAATTATGAATTTAAGATTATTTATGTCAGAATATGGTTTATTTTAATCAGTGCGTTTTTTTTTAACTTCTAAGCAACCAGAAGATGTATATTTTATAAGTAGTTGAAACTAGAAATCTGACCAGGTAACATCCTTACGCCATTCATTATCAGTGACAAAGATAATACAAGTACGAATGTAGTATACAAGAGCTTCAGAACCTTGGTAAATCACAACATTTTCTCTTACATGGGATGGGGTGATAGTTCTAGTAAACTTTTGTTTAAATAAAAAAAAGCACTGCTTTAAATAATAAAAGAGTGGACATGGTTTCAATCAGTGGAAAGGTGAAACAAACTGCCTAATTGGCAGTGAAGTAGAAACTCTGACCTGAACACTGCATGGTGACTGCACTGGACATTGGGTCTATATTCTCTAAACTCTTAAAACAACTAACCCTTCCCCAAAAGCAGCCCCAAATGGAATATATGCAAGCTACAGAACTATCAATTATGTACAATATAACAACAGGTACCACATCGAGAAGAGTTTGGCAATAGTGTCTCTTATACTTTCTTTTAACTGGTGCTTTTTATCAATTCCATTGTTGGTTTCATTCTGTGCCACTCATTTAACACATTCTCGACTCAGAGGTTTAACACGCTGTAAGCCATGCCGATTTTTGGAACTTTAAAAATTTGAAATAGCAAGAAAATAAATTAAAGTGATCTCACACGGTTTGTTCATTTTGTTCAGGAGGTAGGAAAACAGGCTTAAATAAGAGAATTACAAGGTTTTAGTGGAATTAATTGCAGAAAAGTCCACAAATTAAAAGCAGAAAAATGCGGCTTCTGGGTTTTTCGCGTTGCTAACAATAGCAGCATTTTGTGGCTCGTAGTAAGATGTGTTAAACTGTCTAGCAACTTCTCTCACTGCCTTCCTCTTTTTTTCTCAATATTTCTTTGTTACATTTTTCAGTTTTCCTCTGCACCACATGTCCAAAGAAAATGGACTTTTCTGATAGAATTTAAGTACTTCTTTGTGTTCTGGCTTCTCTCTAGACTTTTTCTTTCATTGCTCTTTATTAGCTCTCCATGGTTATTCTCTCAAGACTTTTTCATTGCTCTCTTTAGCTGTCCATGGTTATTCTCTCAAGACTTTTTCATTGCTCTCTTCAGCTGTCCATGGTTATTCTCTCAAGACTTTTTCATTGCTCTCTTTAGCTGTCCATGGTTATTCTCTCAAGACTTTTTCATGCTATGTTTTGCTGTCTATGGTTATTCTCAACATTCTTTTTTAAAACCACCATTTCTGTGGCCTCAGATAACGCCTTATTTGTCTATTGATCATTCATGACTGACATTTTTATATTTAAGGATTGGATAACTCTATCTCACATCTTTTGACACAGAAAAGTTGCACAAAACGTTCTTCATTTACTAAAAAATACCATTGTCTGGAATATTAAACATTTATTAATCTTGGAAATGCAACGTCCATCTGATGATTTTATCAATGTCCAGGTATTTGAATTAACTGACTCATTTCAAAACAGTCTTATTTATTTTGATAGTGCATATAGAAGAGTCTTTACCTTTAAGATGATCAATGATTCTGTTTTTTTTGCTGTTTTGACAAATTAACTAATTTTCTCACCTGGTATATGTTTAAAAAAAAAAAAAAAAGTAAAGTACCACTGTCACGCCAAGTGGCATATAGGGAATATGGTGTTACTGCCAGTAAATTTTACAGACCTTTGGCACATGATTTTGGGGTAATGTAGTCGGTATTACGCCCGTGCTGCTTTACTTTTCCAGAAAAAAATCCGGTACCCATTAAAGGCTGGGTGAACCGGAAGACGTCAGTTTGGATCGAACCCTACCTCTTGTCCTTTGTAGTCCAGTTCACTAACCACTGAGCTATCGCAGCTCCCATGGTATATGTATCATTCCTAAATAATTGTGTTAAAGAAACTACTCCAGACACTTACCTGTGTTATTTGGGAAGCTTTTATTGTATGCAACCAGACCTCCACTCTTCTGTGACAGATCTGAGGATAAAGCAGCTTTTTGTAACTCTGTGTAGCTTTTGAACAAGAAAATCAACAGCACATGGTGGTGATCACCTCATGAACAGAAGTTATAATAACAGTAAAAAAAAATAAACAGAGGTATCAGGAAAAAAATCAATTATTATAAAAAAAATGAGACAATAAGATTGAACTACACTGGAGGAAACTAAACTAGAGTTATATGCTGGTCATCATCATTGCACTCCAAACATGTCCATAGGTGCTCAGATCCCCTCTTCAGCAAGTCCCACAGTGTCCAATGACTGACGACTCCAGTTTTGTGTTGGTTGATAAGTCTTCTTACATGCCCACTAAGTTTCTCATTTCTGGCTGTGCCCATCTTAACTCCCATCTCTTTCATCCAAAGGAGTGACATGGATTTATGGTTGTCAAAGTCCTGTGCCCTTCCCACACCTCGGAGGGCATTGATGATGTCCACCCGATCCATTGGTTGACCGTCTTCAGCGACAGCATAATTAGCCAACCTGTCAACTCTTTCATTTCCCTGTACTCTAGCTTGCCCAGGGACATAGACAAATGTGTTTTACGTATTTGTGACTTGTGCAATGACTCTACCCATTGTCTGCATATAGAGCTCCCCTCCACTTTTCTTCTTGTGCTCATCACATCACTTAGTACGCAGGCATGGGTGTAGTCTTGTGACTCTAACCAGATGAATGCCCTTGTCATTGCCATCACCTCTATCGTCATGCTACTCGTCATAATGTATGAGCCACTGTCTTCTTAGACTATTCTGCCTGCTGAACGTGCTGTAAATGCCCATGTACTCCTATGGTGTCACATTATAGATACAGTGCTGTTACCTTTGAAATGAAAATCAACTCTTCATCAATTTACTTGAAAAAGCAATTTAAAAAAATGGAAGAACTGAATTTATTTATGATCAACATTATATAAACTGCTACAGAGGTACAAAATAAAACATGGTGGTGTAAAGAAGTAAAATTAGCAATGAAAAAAAACATGCAATTGTAAAACCTGGATTAAATGTAAAAAAAAAAAAGAAGTTATATGAAAATAGAATGCACCAAAACATATTCCGATAAGCTTTTATGATTTTAACAGTTTTGACATATATTTTGAAAGTAAATGAAAATTATATCTTTTTATGAGATTGAGAGCGAGTGGCCAAAATGATAACTTGCCATGCTCAAACCAGGAGAACATGGGTTCGAATCACAGTAGGGCCAAAACTAGTTAAAAATGTTTCTATTGATAATGTAAAAGCTTAGACCTGAACATATTGTTGCGAATGCACTGTGCATTGGACAAATGGCCTTTATTCTCAAGTCCTATAAGCTCCCCTGGCAGATAAGATAGTTTTTTTTTAAAATGGAATGTGATGATAGTCTCTGTAAACCCTTTTTTTTCCCCTCGTTTTAGAAAAAGGAAAAAAATATCCTGGTTATGTTATGTTATTTTATGTTATGCTATGCTATGCATATTAGCTCATCATCATCAGGTTGCATGTCCTTTGCAGAAATATTGCATTCACCACAGCCCATCTGAAAGAATCCCTATCTTTAGACAGATTTCCCACTTCTTATGTTGTCAAATTGATGTCAAAGTCAAAAGATGTAGGAGAAGTAAGATGAGACTGGAACCACAAATGCATTTTTTTCATTCTGTGGCCGATGATTGCTGGCTACGAACAAACTAACAAAACATCAAGGGCCATATATATTATATTATTAATATCTATAAATAATGTTTATTAATTAAGCATGAAAAATAACCTCTACAAAGATGAAATGTATGAAACGAATGACAGGAAACATTCTGAGATAAGATCAGAAATGAAAAACTGAGAAAAAAGCTAGGAATAGCCCCCGCCATAAAATATATAAAGAAACAACAGATAAAATGGTTTGACCACGTGACAAGGCAGAAAGATCAAAACACAACACAATGATCCTTCAATAAACATTGTGGGAATACCAGACCGAAGGGTTGACTACAAAAAGATGGATCGATGGAATATTAGAAGCACTAGGAAACATAACAGCAGCAGAGGTGAACAGAAGAGCAAAAGACCGCAAATTATATCTGCCCTCGACGCTGAAAGGCAGATGAGGAAGGAAAGGAGAAGAAGAAGAATAAAGCATGGTCTGAAAAAGCAGACAGTCAGTGAATGACACCTTGTGTTATTTCTCAACCAAGTTACCTTTCGTTTTAAATCTTTCCTTTAGACTTCCTTTAGTGTACAATTTTGCAGTTTGATGAGGTATTAATTTTAGTTGTGGACATTGCAAATTGACTCTGTTTGAAATGTGTACATTTTCTCTTGCTTTTACTGGTTTTCATTAATTATTACAATGGCATAATTGCAAACTTTAAGATTCTTTTCTTACCATAGCATGCAGGGCAACACTGTCCCCGTTTCCTGATCAAAACGGTGCAATCCAGGTGAGGACATGACATGGGAAAGCACTCTGTCTTTCCCCCAGAACAGAGACACTGAGAACAGTTATCTCCTTCCCACTTCTCTCCAGACTCATATGTGATTCCAGCATAAACGCATACTTTGGGCACATTCGAATCTGCATTGAAAACATTCACTTATTAGATTTCTAGTTAAATATATTGCGCTGGCCACAAAACCATAGTGACTGCACTTCTGCAACTTTGTTTTTTTAAATATATGAACATGTGTTCTAAGCACTTTGGATCATAATCAAGAGTCTTATTAATAGGTTTGTGATAAGTGACTGTGCTAGATGTGACATTGACAAGATATGATGAGGTCACTTGCGGGCAGCAGTTTGAACTAACATAGACTAGCAGTAAATTCAGTCAGAATGACACTTTGAGATGCAGAATCGAAATTAAAGTAAATACAATATGTCAAAAGGCTAAAGAGAAGAAATAACAAACTACCCTCTATTTCAGTGCCAACTCAATCAGTTCTATCATTCATCAAAGATTCTAATCTCTTTCCTGATCACACAAGATCTCAGGAAGGTGTTAACAAAATAAATTTGGCACCAACACTGTTGCCTTTATTGTGTCCTATAAATTATTATCAAACTTTATCAAGTGGCCATTCACTTCTTAAATAGTATTTTTTAAACCGATTCTTTCAAAATAAATATGGGAAAAAAATTAATCAAATAATAAACAATATTTGATATCATTTTAGTGCTTGTGAGAAAGTGGGGAACAATTTTCCAGAATTGCAACCTGTATATTTAAGGTTACTCAAACTTTGGTCTATACAGACAGTCCAGAGTGATAACATGTTTTAGATCTGTGGAAGAACTCATTATAGAATATTTGAAATAAGTATCAATGTCTGATATTCACAACAGGAGAACAAAGAAGAGGAAGAAACAGAAAAAAAAATTAGAAATTGCTATAGTTCTAAACACAGAGGGACAACTCTGCTCAACTTAACAATGTTACCTTCCCACATCTCTTCATAAACTTTGTGATTAGGGTAATATGAGACAGAGACACACAAATTATTTTAAAATTAGCTAATTCATAAAAAATAAAGTCTGACTTAATTTCTTTCTCTTTATAATTTTATTTTATTCATTTTTGTTCTCATAGATGAAGAAATAAAATTAGTTTCTGTGCAGCTTTAGCTTGACTGGTTTTAACAAGCATAGTGACTCTTTATGGAATAGCAGTTCACACACAGAGACAGAACTGAGTAAATTATTCAAATTGACACAGGAATGAAGCAAGGATGTATTTTTATCTCCCTTGTTATTTGGAATTGTCATTGACTTCATAATGCAGAAAAGCCATAAAGGTAACAAAAGTATAGATTAGATTTCAATTAGAAGACTTTTATTTTGCAGAAAATAGAGTTATTATCAGTAGCAATATGAACATGATGCAAGGATAAAACAAAATGTCCTGTCAATGGCTAAGGATAGAACTTGAGATCAACAAAGAAAAGATGACAGGAATGAAAAAAAAAATTAGTCCAGAAGAAAAATTATATCTGAGATCTGGAAGGAAAAAACAGAGGAAAAAGTTGACCACATTGTATATCTTAGAAGCTGCATGAATCAGGGAGACACAGTGAAAGACATTAGAATCAGAATAGCAATGACTTTCATAAACCTTGATGAAATATGGAAATTTAAATTACTAGTCAAAATCCATTTTTCACAATAGAAACAAGAAAAAAGAGTTCTTAAATGTTATGTAGTGCATATAAATATATATAAAAATATTATAATATATATCACATCACATCACATCACATCACATCACATCACATCACATCACATCACATCACATCACATCACATCACATCACATCACATCACATCACATCATATCACATCACATCACATCACATCACATCACTATATTATATTATATTATATTATATTATATTATATTATATTATATTATATTATATTATATTATATTATATTATATTATATTATATTATATTATATTATATTATATTATATTATATTATATTATATTATATTATATTATATTATATTATATTATATTATATTATATTATATTATATTATATTATATTATAATATATATATATATATATATATATATATATATATATATATATATATATATATCTCAACATATGGATGTGAATCACAGACAATAGGACAATAAACAAGAAATCACTGGAGACTGTAGAAATGTGGTTTTAGAAGAATGTTGAAAACATCATAGACAACTAAGTAGAGTAATGAGAACGTTCTGAAAGAGGCCAAAGCAAAAAAAAAAAAAAAAGCTAATTTGCAATATTAGGAATAAACAATCATTATTATTTGGTTATGTAATGAGTAGGGAACAGCTAGAATATATTGTGACAACTGGAAAAATTGAGGGATGAAGAAATAGGCATAAGCAAAGAGAAAAGATATCAGACAACTTAAGAGAATACCCAACCGACAGCTTCCAGGTTCACCTAGCCTTTAATGGGTACCAGATTTTTTTCTGGGAAGGTAAAGCAGCACAGGCGTAATACTGATCACATTACCCCAAAAATCATGTGCCGAAGGTCTGTAAAATTTATGGTCACTAACACCATATTCCCTATATGCCACTTGGCGTGATGGGGGCACTTTACTTTACTTACTTTTTTTAAGAGAATAGCTTGGCTGAAAGTCAACAACAGAAATGATAAATAACTGTCGAGATCGAAAGTTGTGAAGAGACATGATCACTAATGCCAGCAGTAGGTATGGTACTTGATGATGATGAAAGTCAAAAACAATGCTCAGGATTTTCAAATCAAAATCATTTTGCGAAACTTGTAGACAACTAAAGAAATATAAAATAAACTACATGCTTTTGAAAACAAATGCCTCAGGAAAATAATTTTATATACCATGGAATGATTTCAATACTAATGCAGAAATAAGAGAAATGACAAAGCATACAAAAATATCTATAATCAAGAGAAGTAGGTGGTCATTGTTGGCAATGTGATGAGAAGAGACAAGAGAATCTCAAAGCAAACTCTCAAGTGGGAACCTGGGGATAAAAGAGAAAGAGGCTGATTAAGAGAAACACAGAGGTGAGAGACAAAAGCAGCAGACATCAGCTCCCTAGCCAAGACTGAGTGCCTTGCCCAGAACAGGAACATGTGGTGTGATACAATGAGGGTCCTGTGCAAGGTCTGATGATAACAAAGATCATTGGACATAAAGAGTCTGACATTTCTGCCCTATGTGTCATCTTCTGATTGAAAGGATTATAGACAGAAAACTTTTTAAAATGTTTTATTGGCATCTTCTTTGGAAATTTAACACCCACACCAAACTTCAGCAACAAACCTCAGCTTTTGATAGAGACAACAAAACCTGTAGCATCATTAGGGAAGGCTTGAAAGAACTGTAGGCTCCGTGTTGGTGACAGGAAAAAATATACATGGCCAAAACATCTTAAACAGACAGAAAGAGATGGAGACTTGCTGTAAATATTGTAAGAGATACCTTTAAAAAATTATTAAAAGGAGAATGGCAAAAGCTTTATAAAAATGCGAGCAGGTGAAAAATGCATGGAAAAATTCCTGCCAATTTATCAAGTTGAAATTGCTCAGGGCCTGTATTTTTCTATTGGTTACTTATGAGTGTGAAACTTGGACTTAACACAAGCAGTCAAAAAGAAAATCTCAGTATCTGAAATGAGTTGCTACAGCAGAATACTATAATTATATCAAAGAAAAATAAAATAACTGATGCAAGTTTTTAAAAAGAACTAAACATGTGAGAACTGGCTTCTGAAATCAATTCAACAAAGGAAATTAACATTTATTTTAACAAAGCTAACAGTACAATAGGACATAGAAAATAATAATAATAGAAGGCATAGTTCTCAGATATAGTAGAAGAGGGCAGCTGAAAAAATTCATAGGCCCAGGAAATACTATGGACAATTACTCAGTCTATTGTTGGAGTAAGCAATATGATCAGACAAAAAGAGACATCCAGACTGGCTCTCAAACTGGCATGACAAAAGTTTGGTTATATAGGATAGGCTTATGCTATATGAACAAATTTTGTAAAACTATTACTGATTTTATTCCACACTAACCAATGCATACGGGACAGCATTGACCCTTCCTTAGGAAAGTCCTGTTGCAATTAAGTGGCAGACACATCTGGTTATAACAGTGAATCTGCCCATCCTGGCAGACACAGCTCTGACATGCTGTGGTCCTCCAAACTTCCAAATGTTTGAATAAGAAACCAGTTGATGAGGTGCAGTGTTGATAGTGATTACGAGTCCCTGCTAAATGCATGTCATCTCCTGCAATATTGAATATGCAAACATTAATTTAATACACTAAAGTTTTGAAATTGTTGTAAAATTGTATCTGTTTTTGTTTTCCTTGACCACAGATTTAAAAGTCAGCGGTTGACTATGCAGTGTTACATCTTGTTGAAAATTACATTTCTTTTCACTTCTGTGGCTTTTCTTCACAGGGTGCTCTAAGTCTGACCTGCTACATTATTTATTTCTACCTCCATTGGTTTTTCCCCATGCTGTCCTTCATTTGTCTTTCATTGGTGCATAATAACTCTTAACTTCTGACCAAAGCTTATGATTTGAAAGCATTATTTTCCCTGCATTATTATTGTCCATTAGAACTATATTTTTCATGTTTTAAAACATGTTCTCTTTAGTTTTATTTACATTTTGAAAAGTTTTAACAAATTACAAAAATAATTTATACTGAAAAACATTATGACATTAAGGAGTTCACAATTTCAAGTCAGAAAAATTATGTTTAAATCAGAAAAATAATTTCAAAGTTAAGTAAATTAGATAATTCATGTTTAATATATTTTTCTTGATTACTCTTATTTTTGCTTACTGTTTTGTGTTTTATATAACACAAAGTCTTCATACACCATGCCCCTGCTTGTGTTAGGGAAAGGTCATTGGATATGTTTGGTGCCAATCACTTACAGCTTCTTAATATGGACTGTTCTTCCAGGTCAACCGAAGGTTCCACTTTACGGATTCTGCACCAATACTACAGTGTTTCATGTGTTTAGGCTGCATTCTTAGGAGTGGATCGGGTAGCGTCAGTGAATCCATTGTTGTGTATGCTATGGGTAGTATCAGTGAATCCATTGTTGTGTATGCTATGGGTAGTATCAGTGAATCCATTGTTGTGTATGCTATGTCATCATGATGGATGATCCTATATTCCTACCCTAACCGTATGCTCGAAATGAAATGTGAGATGATAGAGATTTTGGTGCTGTTTATGAATTTGCAGCCTGATGTACTCCCCGATCTTCATTTTATTCAATAGGAATGTTGTCTAGATTCAGGATAACTAATAGAACATTGGTGGTAGACTAGTTAACCAGTTTATCATTTTACATTGCAGGTTTTTCTGGGGAGGAGATCTGAGTGCTTATAGACTGTTATTTGAGGTACGATGAAGACAATATGATGACTAACTATGGAAAGGCCATCTGTTTGTTGTGTTTGCTTTTGAGTGAACAGCTATGACACATCTATTTATCTTTTGAGATAGAAAGCAAATTGTTATCTTTTATCTACATATAAATTGTTTCAAATTCTAGTTCTTTAGTTCATTTCAGTTGGTTTAGTGATGAAGTAGTCTTTAAAAAAATATGATAATAAGGTCACTTAAGAAAGTGTTAGAACTAGCTATTCCAGGTAGCCAAATATTTTATTAAAATATACATGTACACGTTCCATGTCTCACCTCTACAGGTTGCACAACAATTTCCTTCTTTCTTAACTGGGTGATGGCATAACACAGGTGGACAAGATGGTACTTCACACAGAATGGTTCCTGCATGACAGATGCAATGAGTACAGGGATCCATCTCCCAGGTTTCTCCCTCAACATAATAATGGCCTTGTGATGATTCACACAGCTCCTTGTCACCTGATGGGGATATCACTGTCAGACCTGTTAGGATGGTTATAAAATAACAAAGCTTAAATAATGGACCTGGATACAGCAGATTTCAATGAAATAACTCAATTTTTATGAGAACTAATCTTCTTTTTTAACAACTGGGAAAATTGAGGGACAAGAGATAGAATGAAGCAAAAAGAAAAAATACCAGACAGCTTTAGAGAATGGCTTGGCAGAAGGTCAACAACAGAAATGATAAGTAACTGTCGAGATCAAAAGTTGTGGAGAGACATGATCACCTACACCAGCAGGCCCGGTACTTGATGATGATGAATCTTCTTTAAACGTGTAATAGTAAATTGCAGTGCACCGTGTTTTGCACCACACCACCCAACATTTACATCTTTAGAATACATCTATTCTAAAGTACTTTCCTATACTTTTGCCAGCCTTTGCATGACTTCAAGGCAACAGTTGTTTGTAGTCCAAGTTGTCTGCCGAGAATGCTGTCATCTGAGACTAAAGAGTCTTTCATACCAAGGTTTGTAAAAAGTTTCACTATCATAGATGTATTTTGTACATAGACTAATATACCCTCCATGTGGATTTTGCCATTTTCCTTTGCTTTAAAAACAATGAACAAGTTGTTTGATAAACCACTACCAAATAGGTAGAGAAACAACAAGTAGTTGGAGAAACCACTACCAAATAGTTAGAGAAACACATAAAAAGTAGTTGGAGAAACAACTAACAAGTGGTTGGAGAAACAATTAACAAGTGGTTGGAGAAACAACTAACAAGTGGTTGGAGAAACAACTAACAAGAAGTTGGAGAAATAATTAACAAGTTGTTGGAGAAACAACTAACAAGTAGCTGGAGAAACAATTAACAAGTGGTTGGAGAAATAATTAACAAGTAGTTGGTGAAACAATTAACAAGTGGTTGGAGAAACAACTAACAAGTGGTTGGAGAAATAATTAACAAGTAGCTGGAGAAACAATTAACAAGTGGTTGGAGAAACAACTAACAAGTGGTTGGAGAAATAATTAACAAGTAGCTGGAGAAACAATTAACAAGTGGTTGGAGAAATAATTAACAAGTTGTTTGAGAAAAAATTAACAAGTGGTTGTAGAAATAATTAACAAGTAGTTGGAGAAACAACTAACAGGTTGTTGGAGAAATAATTAACAAGTGGTTGGAGAAACAACTAACAAGTTGTTGGAGAAACAACTATCAAATGGTTGGAGCAAAAAATTAACAAGTGGTTGGAGAAACAATTAACAAGTGGTTGGAGAAACTATTAACAAGTGGTTGGAGAAACAATTAACAAGTGGTTGGAGAAACAACTAACAAGTGGTTGGAGAAACAACTAACAAGAAGTTGGAGAAATAATTAACAAGTTGTTGGAGAAACAACTAACAAGTAGCTGGAGAAACAATTAACAAGTGGTTGGAGAAATAATTAACAAGTAGTTGGTGAAACAATTAACAAGTGGTTGGAGAAACAACTAACAAGTGGTTGGAGAAATAATTAACAAGTAGCTGGAGAAACAATTAACAAGTGGTTGGAGAAACAACTAACAAGTGGTTGGAGAAATAATTAACAAGTAGCTGGAGAAACAATTAACAAGTGGTTGGAGAAATAATTAACAAGTTGTTTGAGAAAAAATTAACAAGTGGTTGTAGAAATAATTAACAAGTAGTTGGAGAAACAATTAACAAGTGGTTGGAGAAACAACTAACAAGTGGTTGGAGAAACAATTAACAAGTGGTTGGAGAAACAACTAACAAGTGGTTGGAGAAACAACTAACAAGAAGTTGGAGAAATAATTAACAAGTTGTTGGAGAAACAACTAACAAGTAGCTGGAGAAACAATTAACAAGTGGTTGGAGAAATAATTAACAAGTAGTTGGTGAAACAATTAACAAGTGGTTGGAGAAACAACTAACAAGTGGTTGGAGAAATAATTAACAAGTAGCTGGAGAAACAATTAACAAGTGGTTGGAGAAATAATTAACAAGTTGTTTGAGAAAAAATTAACAAGTGGTTGTAGAAATAATTAACAAGTAGTTGGAGAAACAACTAACAGGTTGTTGGAGAAATAATTAACAAGTGGTTGGAGAAACAACTAACAAGTTGTTGGAGAAACAACTATCAAATGGTTGGAGCAAAAAATTAACAAGTGGTTGGAGAAACAATTAACAAGTGGTTGGAGAAACTATTAACAAGTGGTTGGAGAAACTATTAACAAGTGGTTGGAGAAACAACTAACAAGTAGTTGGAGAAACAATTAACAAGTAACTGGAGAAACAATTAACAAGTAGTTGGAGAAATAAAAACTAACTGTAGAAACAACTAACAAGTTGTTGGAGAAACAATTAACAAGTGGTTAGAAAAACTATTAACAAATGGTTGGAGAATCAATTAACAAGTGGTTGGAGAAACAATTAACTTGGAAAAACAATTAACAAGGAGTTGGAGAAACAATTAACAAGTGGTTGGAGAAACAATTAACAAGTGGTTGAGAAACAATTAACAAGTGATTGAGAAACAATTAACAAGTGGTTGAGAAACAATTAACAAGTAGTTGGAGAAACAATTAACAAGTAGTTGGAGAAACAATTAACAAGTGATTGAGAAACAATTAACAAGTGGTTGAGAAACAATTAACAAGGGATTGAGAAACAATTAACAAGTGGTTGAGAAACAATTAACAAGTGATTGAGAAACAATTAACAAGTGGTTGAGAAACAATTAACAAGTGATTGAGAAACAATTAACAAATGGTTCAGAAACAATTAACAAGTAGTTGGAGAAACAATTAACAAGTGGTTGGAGAAACAATTAACAAGTGATTGGATAAACAATTAACAAGTGGTTGGATAAACAATTAACAAGTGATTGGAGAAACAATCTAAAATCTTTGATCATGCTGAAGTCAGATGTACAAGGTAAAAAAATAAAATTTCATAATTTGGCATAAAGCATAACAGAGTGCAATGACACCCACTTCACATCCTTTCAAAGGCTGAAAATAGAGAAAAATCATCTGGCAAGACCTTTAAGATGCGTATACAGAATAATTTGACTCACTAAAAATAAAAAAAAACAAATGTTTAGCTCTTGATGTTGCTGATTCAAAAGGAATATGTCAGAATAGACCAACAATTAAAAAATAAACACAATTTGAAATCGTATATAATCCATTGCAGCCATACTTGTATTAACAGGCAATTCATCATTATAAGCTCACGTGTTTTAAAAATAAAAAAAGACATTATTTAAATATAAAGATTAAAAGATGTATGCTCAAATTGTTAAATGAGCCAGACTATAAACACATTTGTAGCTATTGTCTCATGGACCTAAAATCAACATGCCTAGTAAATCCACAAAAGTTCATAAAGACTAGAAGTAATTAAACTGTAGGAAGAAACTATAAGAATTCTGTTCTCTATTTAGACATATCAGAAACATGCGACATCCAGTCAACCCACCATCAAAATTGGATACCTGATCTTTGGTCAGTGAAATAAAGGCGCCTGGAGAGAGCACAGAAAATCTAACCTGTCCAAATGGAGCTCATTCATCCCACTCCCCACATGGACCAAAGCTATGTGTTACCTTTAGATTTATTTTTATTACCTGAGAAACCAGACAGTCAGTGACAGACATAAAGTAGCCTTAACTCATTAATGAAAACATTCCCAGATTTGGCAGATTTGTTTTTTTTTTTTTCAGACCAACATGACTTCATGGTTTACCCAGCCTCTAAAAATTGGCACCCAGAGGTTTTTTTAAAAATTTGTTTGTTGTTGTTGTCTTAGAAGTACGGGTGGCCTAGCATGATACTAACCATATCATCAAAAAGTCATTTTAAAATATAATAAAGAGCCACGTCACGCCAAGTGGCGTATAGTGAATATGATGTTAGTGACCATAAATTTTACAGACCTTCAGCACATGATTTTTGGGGTAATGTGGTCGGTATTACGCTCGTGCCGCTTCACTTTCCCATAAAAAAATCCGGTACCCATTTAAGGCTGGTTGAATCCGGAAGCCGTCGGTTGGGATCGAACCCTACCTCTTGTCCTTTGTAGTCCAGTTCACTAACACCATATTTGACATATAAATATTGTCTCAAGGGAAATATTTATTTTCTTGGGGGTTTTTTTCTGACAGTAATTAAAATAATATATGATGAGGCTAGTGATCCCTCCACTGGAAAAATACACCATGTGCTGCAAATAATTAGTTGTTGTTGTATCATCATCATGCACACAGAACGAATCCATAGGTGTTCTGATATCGCCTCCGAGGACAATCCAGGCCCATGTGCACGAATTCCGTAGTACATCTTAGAATCCACATCGTGGACAGGTTTTTTTGACAATTTTTTTCCCAAGGAGTGGTCAAATTTATGGCGCATTGTTATTGATTTTAAAATTCAATGGTTCTTTAACGTGTGCGTGTGCTAACATGACCTCTTGTTTATTACCGTTATCCAAAAGGGCTTGAGATCGGATCTCACTACCCAAGAGATCAGGGGAGGGTAACAACTCGGAGAATGCATGGATTAATTTTTCCTGTTTTTGAAAATATCACCACACCTGTGGTGGGCTTTGAACCCGGCTCATTCCTGTCCTGAGGTGGGCATCATACCTCTAGACCACCCAGCCCCACAATTTTCATACAATCAAACAAGAGATTGAAGTATTACCATACACAATCAAACCACACTAATTACGATTTCTTACACAATAGGATGACAAGCTTGATTGGGGTTGAAGAAACAAACACATTGCAAGATCTAGACATGAGAGCAAGATCTAGACATGAGAGCAAGATCTAGACATGAGAGCAAGATCTAGACATGAGAGCAAGATCTAGACATGAGAGCAAGATCTAGACATGAGAGCAAGATCTAGACATGAGAGCAAGATCTAGACATGAGAGCAAGATCTAGACATGAGAGTAAGATCTAGACATGAGAGCAAGATCTAGACATGAGAGCAAGATCTAGACATGAGAGCAAGATCTAGACATGAGAGCAAGATCTAGACATGAGAGCAAGATCTAGGCATGAGAGCAAGATCTAGGCATGAGAGCAAGATCTAGACATGAGAGCAAGATCTAGACATGAGAGCAAGATCTAGACATGAGAGCAAGATCTAGACATGAGAGCAAGATCTAGACATGAGAGCAAGATCTAGACATGAGAGCAAGATCTAGACATGAGAGCAAGATCTAGACATGAGAGCAAGATCTAGACATGAGAGCAAGATCTAGACATGAGAGCAAGATCTAGACATGAGAGCAAGATCTAGACATGAGAGCAAGATCTAGACATGAGAGCAAGATCTAGACATGAGAGCAAGATCTAGACATGAGAGCAAGATCCAAGACATGAGAGCAACATCCAAGACAGAAAATGTTCACAATTCATTTCAGGTAATCTTACATGCATATGGCTGCAAAGGTGTATTTTTAAAACCTAAAAATGTGGGCTTGTGCTTTAGTTGTCTTAATGGATTTAAAGTTAGCATGTACACGTTTGTACAAACTGTTTGTGAGTTTAAAGTATTCTTGGAAATCTATTTTGTATGTGAGTCAGGTCTATGAACTTGAACATACAATTTTTGTTGAAGTGTTTAATGGTAATTGCTTTACACAGTAAATGTTTTTGCGTACATTTCTGAAGAGATTTGCTCTGCGTCTGACCTTACCTAGGCCACATCATCTGTCAATTATTTTGGGAATACACAAGTAGTTTTTTTTTTTATTATTATTTTGGCAAGCAAAGCATTTCTTACTGATCTTTCATAGAAAAAAAAATGTTAATTGATTTTCTGCATTTTCTTTTTCTAATGCTTTGTATTTATTAGCATATTATTTATCAGTGCATTAGACTGTGCGTTAGTTCCGGCGAGCGGGTGGTCGAATTGATACGTGGAGAACGTGGGTTCAAATCCTGATAGGGTCAAAAATCATTTGTTGGAGTGAAACAAAAACTCATATCCGAACACTTTGCAGCAACTGAACACGTCCTTCCAGCATATCCGTAGTAATGGGAAAATGACATAAAGATAAGATTGTTTTTTAATGACTTGTTTTATTAGACCATGTTATGCTTCACAATCTTCATACAACCTTCATGACTTACTTAGACTATTACCATTATAAACTATTACATCCAGACTTATCTAGGTCAGTGTTTCTCAACCAGGGGCCATATTGTTTTTTTTTTTTTTTTTGGGGGGGGGGGGGAGAGACACGGATTTCAAGGAGACCAGTGGTAAAAATCGCATAATTGGAAGGACACAGTACACAACAAGGGAGTCATACATATGTTTGTAGAATACAGCGCTCAGGTATCATACATATGTTTGTAGAATACAGTTCTCATGTATCATACATATGTTTGTAGAATACAGCGCTCAGGTATCATACATATGTTTGTAGAATACAGCTCTCATGTACCATACATATGTTTGTAGAATACAGCTCTCAGGTATCACTTTCTTTCACTATGTATGAGTTAAGAGATGCCAACAGAAATACTACGCAGAACAATACTAGGGAAGGCTCAAACATGGGATTAAGAAACAACAAAGACTTACAAGAACATGCACAAATCGTCAACTGTGTTGAACTATGACCTCATCCAATGTGCCGCCTTCAGGCCAAGAGGAAAACAAATAAGAGAAGTGCACATCAAACGTATTTGGCGGGCTTTATAAGTAGCCATCCTCGATAAACAGATCACCTTTGATGTCTGCGATAGACAGATCACCTTTGATGTCTGCGATAGACAGATCACCTTTGATGTCTGCAGCAACATTATTTTCCTTTCCCAGTTTTATCTCCAACCCTTCCATGCTGACTAACCTAGCTGCCATCATCAGCATCACTGAGTGCCGTCTCCGCATCGAAGGTTGGCTACCATGGAGCGCCTTACCGCTCTGTCTCTTGCTTTGATGGTGCAGATTGTCATAGATTGACATGTCCTACTTTTCGTGTTACTCGTCCATGTTAGTCTTGGTCTGCCTCTGCTACCTTGTATTTTCCCTTCCAATGTCACTTTGATTAGGTTGTGTGTCTTTTAACATGCCCTGAACATTTAATTTGTCTTTTCTGAATTGTATTTAGTTGTTCTCTTTTCATTTTTAGTTGTTTTAAGACTTCATTGTTTGTTTTCTTTTCTTTCCATCCAATTCTACCTATTCTTCTATAAGTCCACATTTCAAAGGCTTCATTTTTATGTTCTGTTTTCTTGTCTACTGTCTATGTTTCTGCACCATACAGGGATATTGAGAAAATGTAACATTTTGCTCTTCTTAGTTTCAGCCCTGGCGTTATTTGTTTTGTTGTTAGTATATTTTTCATGGCATTAAAATTACTTTTTTACTATACCTATTCTTTTGTTTATTTCAGTTTTACATTTTCCATCATTGGTTATATATGTCCAAGCTAGTTGTAGCTCTGAACTGTCTCCAGATTTATTCCTTCATCTTTGATATTTATTTGTAGGTCTTGAGAAGCTGCCCTATCTTCTTTAATCATTTGCAGTGTATGAGCAAATGTCATAGGTATATAGAACAGAAAATATAGTATATAGAAAAATGAGAAAGAGAGTTCATCAGTGCTATTTAGAACCAATTCTGACCTATGGAAGCGAATCATGGACAGTAGACAAACAAATGAAAAGACGGTTAGAGGCCACAGAGATGGGATTTCTCAGAAGAATGTTGAAAGTTCCCTGGACAGATAAAAAGACCAATGAGGAAGTTCTCAAAGAGGCCAACACAAAAAGGGAGCTCTTAAAAAACATAAGAAAGAAGCAATCAACATTTTTCGGGCACATCATGAGAAAAGGAAAGTTGGAATACTTGGTTACAACTGGCAAAATAAAAGGAAAGAGAGATCGCGGACGATAAAGGGAGAAAATACTGTATAGCTTTGTGTCATGGCATGGAAAACAGTCAACAAAAGAACTGATACGATGCACTGTGGATAGAAGATTGTGGAGGGGCATGATCGCCTACGCCAACCGGCAGGGTACATGATGATGATGATGATGATATAGAACAGACTTAAAAGTTTGCTAATTAGAACACTAAAGAACGAAAATTTAGCTAAGACGAAACTTTTGTCAATCCTTTCGTGATTGCTGTGTTTATTTTATTTTTTAATATCGTAAAAAGCCTTTTTCAATCCCTTGATTTGTGAGTATTTACAAACGTATATGGTAGTATATTTTGTAAATATAAAATGTAATGATAATATTAACAAACGTTGTGATAACACCAGACCCAAGGGTCGACCACGAAAAAGATGGGTCGATGGAATATTAGAAGCACTAGGAAACATAACAGCAGCAGAGGCGAACAGAAGAGCAAAAGACAGCAAATTATATCTCCCCTCGACGCTGAAAGGCAGATGAGGAAGGAAAGAAGAATAATGATAATATTATGATTATGCACTTACAAAATGTATTTATAACATTATACATTTAAAATATATAGCTATTGAGTACTATGGCTACCTCAGCAAAGAAGTACTATAGAAGGTACTCTGAGGAGTATTTTGGCAACGGATTGGTTCTGTGCTGCAAGATAATACAAAAACCATGCTTAATTTGCAGTATTAGACTTTCCATTGAAAATATGCTACATGTAAGTACGACCAAAAGCATTTGAAAGCATTTATGTTTAATTATCATTTTATTATCACATTTTATGTTTAATTATCACTTTTTATTATCACATTTTATGTTTAATTATCACTTTTTGTTATATTTTAAGTTTAATCATCACTTTTGTTTTTACATCTTATGTTTAATTATCACTTTTTATTATCACATTTTACGTTTAATTATCACTTTTTAATTATCATATTTTATGTTTAATTATCACTTTTTATTTTTACATTTTATGTTTAATTATCACTTTTTAATTATCATATTTTATGTTTAATTATCACTTTTTATTTTTACATTTTATGTTTAATTATCACTTTTTATTATCATATTTTATGTTTAATTATCACTTTTTATTATCATATTTTATGTTTAATTATCACTTTTTAATTATCATATTTTATGTTTAATTATCACTTTTTATTATCATATTTTATGTTTAATTATCACTTTTTATTTTTACATTTTATGTTTAATTATCACTTTAATTCAAGTAATATTTTCATTACCCACCCTTCAGCCTCAAGTCATGAAAACACATCAGAACACACATCACAAACATTGATTTACAACAGGAGAAGAAGAGAGCAAAGGACAGTCAAGTTTGTAGAGGACATATGTCCCAATGAAGAATATAAAGAAGGAAAGAATAGATTTTAAAAAAATAGAATAGATTCCAAGTGGGATATTAACCGTCAGACAAATCCCATTTAACTTGTCTCTGGTTAGCTTTTCCTTTTATTGTTTATAAATGTATTAATTCCAATGATTCAGACACATTTGTTTATTTATTGTTGTCCACTTATGATTCACAAGTAAAAATGGCTCTACTGCACTTCCTTACTGTTTACAGTGAGGTCAATGTAGGGTTGAGGTGTCCCTCTCAAAATTGTTAATGACTTACTTTAAGTTCTCAGAACAATCTTTCATCATGAAAAAGTACGATCCATGGTCTCAAAGTAGGCAGATTCCCTAGTCTTGCTGAAGACAGATGATAACAGGTCTCGTGTTACAAATTGAATACATCAATGTAAATCTTAGTAGTTGAAGTTCAAGAAAAGCATGTTGTGAATAGATGTCTTGAAGACAAATCTGAAATGTCTTGTATAGGGAATAAGGAAACTGTATTTGAAGAAGTCCATTTACCTGGACAAGTAGGACAGCAGTCTCCAGTTCTGAAGATGGGGTTAGAGCATAGAGGAGCAGGGCATGCAATAAGTGAACACATCTCTGCTCCATTATGGCAGTAGCACTCTCTACATCCATCATTCCAGGATTCTCCATTCTCATGCCGTGAACCATGCCAGGACATGCAAGCTCGGCCCTCAGTGTTTTCAGGCTCAGAGTTAGCATTGACCAGATCAGGAACTGTCATTTCTGCAAACAGCATATACGATAAATTAAATACTTATACAATGACTCAGTGCCTATGACAATGAACACAATTATTTCAGATGAATATTACACAATTATTTCAGATGAATATTACACAATTATTTCAGATGAATATTACACAATTTAGATTTTAACATGAAAAAATTAGGCTTAAATAAAAATGGTATGGCAAGTCTTTCATGGCTTCTTTCTTCTTATTCTACCTTTCTTCTTTGTCTTCTTTTCCACTCTATTCTTACTATTTTGTTACCTTCTGGTGGGACATAAACCATCAATAAAGGCTCTCAGTATTTTCTGTTCTTTCCTGTTTCCTCTCTTCCATTCTTCTCAGAGTATAGCCCATCTGTAAGATCTCTCTATCTCTCTCTCTCTCTCTCTAGGATTTATCTCCACATTATACTGGGCACTCAAATATTCTCTCTCTCAAGGATTCATTTCCAGATTTTTTTTGACATTCTTTGCTTTCTCCTTTACATTGGGTATCAGTGCATCAATAATTGTGGTCGGTTTTTGAAGTGTATATTGTCTTTTACTTATTATTTCTTCACTTTTGTTTTGTTTACTTCTTTGTCTTCACTTCCTCTTACATTCTTTTTGGTGTCAAGAGCGATAAAAAGCTCTAGTATTCATTCTAGGTGTCAAAAGCGATAAAAAGCTTTAGTAGTCATTCTAGGTGTCAAGAGCGATAAAAAGCTTTAGTAGTAATTCTAGGTGTCAAGAGCGATAAAATGCTCTAGTATTCATTCTAGGTGTCAAGAGCGATAAACAGCTCTAGTAGTCATTCTAGGTGTCAAGAGCGATAAAAAGCTTTAGTAGTCATTCTAGGTGTCAAGAGCGATAAAATTCTCTAGTATTCATTCTAGGTGTCAAGAGCGATAAAATGCTCTAGTATTCATTCTAGGTGTCAAGAGCGATAAAATGCTCTAGTATTCATTCTAGGTGTCAAGAGCGATAAAATGCTCTAGTATTCATTCTAGGTGCCAAGAGCGATAAAAAGCTTTAGTATTCATTCTAGGTGTCAAGAGCGATAAAAAGCTTTAGTATTCATTTTAAGTGTCAAGAGCGATAAAATGCTCTAGTATTCATCCTAGGTGTCAAGAGCGATAAAAAGCTTTATTATTCATTCTAGGTGTCAAGAGCGATAAAAAGCTTTAGTAGTCATTCTAGGTGTCAAGAGCGATAAAATTCTCTAGTATTCATTCTAGGTGTCAAGAGCGATAAAATGCTCTAGTATTCATTCTAGGTGTCAAGAGCGATAAAATTCTCTAATATTCATTCTAGGTGTCAAGAGCGATAAAATGCTCTGGTATTCATTCTAGGTGTCAAGAGCGATAAAATGCTCTAGTATTCATTCTATGTGTCAAGAGCGATAAAATGCTCTAGTATTCATTCTAGGTGTCAAGAGCGATAAAATGCTCTAGTATTCATTCTAGGTGTCAAGAGCGATAAAAAGCTTTAGTATTCATTCTAGGTGTCAAGAGCGATAAAAAGCTTTAGTATTCATTTTAAGTGTCAAGAACGATAAAATGCTCTAGTATTCATTCTAGGTGTCAAGAGCGATAAAAAGCTTTAGTATTCATTCTAGGTGTCAAGAGCGATAATAAGCTTTAGTATTCATTATTCTGGCAGCGTCATTCGTTATCACATTTTGCTGTTGAAGCAATTCCTTGTTGACGTTATTGCATTTTACTCCTTTCTGCATTGTGTAATGTGTCTTTTGTCTCTTTACATGGACTCACATGCATTCTCACCACATATGCAGACCATTTTATATGTGGTCTCCGCAGTAGTAACCTCCAAGTCATAGTTGACTATGCAATTTTCAGAGCCCTTGAAATGTTATTTTTTTCTTTTCTTTCGCCGTGTATTCTCTTTTTCTATGAATCTCTTCTCCAGGGCGCGAGCTTGGGCAGATAAAAGAGAGACAAGTTATTGCCCATGCAACATGTTTCTTCTCTCCACGCAGCCGAGCACATGCAACATGTTTCTTCTCTCCACGCAGCCGAGCCCATGCAACATGTTTCTTCTCTCCACGCAGCCGAGCACATGCAACATGTTTCTTCTCTCCACGCAGCCGAGCACATGCAACATGTTTCTTCTCTCCACGCAGCCGAGCCCATGCTACTTCCCTCAACGTAGCCGAGCCCATGCAACAAGTTTCTTCTCTCAACGCAGCCGAGCCCATGCAACATGTTTCTTCTCTCAACGCAGCCGAGCCCATGCAACATGTTTCTTCTCTCAACGTAGCCGAGCCCATGCAACATGTTTCTTCTCTCAACGTAGCCGAGCCCATGCAACATGTTTCTTCTCTCCACGCAGCCGAGCCCATGCAACATGTTTCTTCTCTCAGCGCAGCCGAGCCCATGGAACATGTTTCTTCTCTCAGCGCAGCCGAGCCCATGCAACATGTTTCTTCTCTCAACGCAGCCGAGCCCATGCAAACATGTTTCTTCTCTCCACGCAACCGAACCCATGCAACATGTTTCTTCTCTCCGCACAGCCGAGTCCGTGCAACATGTTTCTTCTCTCCGCGCAGCCGAGCCCATGCAACATGTTTCTTCTCTCCGCACAGCCGAGCCCATGCAACATGTTTCTTCTCTCCGCGCAGCCGAACCCATGCAACATGTTTCTTCTCTCCACACAGCCGAGCCCATGCAACATGTTTCTTCTCTCCACACAGTCGAGCCCATGCAACATGTTTCTTCTCTCCACGCAGCCGAGCCCATGCAACATGTTTCTTCTCTCCACGCAGCCGAGCCCATGCAACATGTTTCCTCTCTCCATGCAGCCGAGCCCATGCAACATGTTTCCTCTCTCCACGCAGCCGAGCCCATGCAACATGTTTCCTCTCTCCATGCAGCCGAGCGATCCAAAGGTCTAGCAGGGCAAAAACAGACTGATGCCAACTGCGTTGCAGGAGTTGTCAGGACAATGTTGAAGTCAACACTAGGTAAACTAGTTTCTGATTTGATCTATTTATGTCTATTTAGCCACGGCTATCTCCAACCAACCTAAACAATATTTCACAGTATCCTCATAGTACAGTACAAAGTGAACGAATGTATAGGACCTGTGTGCTTACAAATTTGGTATCATGTCTTCAGCAAATGAAGGAAATGACGTCAGTTAAGTGCCCCCATTACTTTCCAATTCCCATAACACATCCCATGTATTATATGGTCAGCACCATGCCTGGTCACCTTTAGTTTGCTTGAGTGGATCTGTGGCTGAATAATTTCCATTTACAAAATAGCAAAGTAAAGGTTTCCTCCACATCGTTCTTGGCATATGGAGATTATAGTATTAGTGAGCATGATTTTTCCATTACCAGCAGTACATTTTTGGGTTATGTGGTCGGTATCATGCCAGTGCATCTTTACTTTGGAGATAAATCTCTAGTATTAATTTTTTAGAGGCTGAGTGAACCATAAATCAAAGTCAGTCTGAAAATAATTTACCATTTTTGGGAATTGAACCACGAAAAACTGCTCAACAGGTACAGTCAGGAGAAAGTGCACATAGTGATAACATACATATGTCTGAACTAGAGAGATGATGAATTTTTAAAAATAATCCCAAAATGATAACATGAAAGGCTGTGAAAAGACCTCAGAGGCAGTTGAAAAGAGGGGCTGATCAATGAGAAGCTGTGAATAATAATGATGCATTGTATTGGCCAGATTTGGAACATTTTATAAAGAATTGGCACATGCTAAACAGGATGAAAGAGTCCTCTTTTTATTTTGGTACACAAGATAACAGAGTAGACTTTGAATATCTAAGCTCATTTGATAACAAATAGTTGAAAGACTACAAAGAAGATCAAAAGAAGGCTGAACATAGCTATAAATAAATTAAAACAACTGTACAACATATGTCAATGAACTGATATCATATATCAACAAAATTTAGACTTTTTCCTAATATTGGAAATTAGCTCTCTTTTTGCTTTGGCCTCTTTCATAACGTTTTCATTACTCTTCTTAGCTGTCCGTGGTATTCTCAACATTCTTCTGTAAAACCACATTTGTACAGACTCCAGTGATTTTCTTGTCTGTTGTCCTATTGTCTTTTAATGTCAAAGGACAAATAATAAAGACTTTCTTACCTTTGCACTTGCACAGAAGGCAGCCCTCTTCGTTGAGCAAATGCCCATAAATGCATCTCTTTGTACAGTTGAACTGTGGGCATTTGTTACATTTGCATTTAACACAGCCGTGTTTGGATCGCTTGTACCCGTACTCGCATTTTTTCTCACAGTGCTCTTCTTCCCAGGGCGAACACCTTTCCTCTGCACTCCTGCACTCACATAAGGTGTTACCCTCTACATCAGCTTTCAGCCCAAACTGGCAGTCAAGATGACATAACTCTAGATGATGAAGACAAACATGTTATTTATAGCTATGTAGGATGAAACTACGTCACTGCACTACCACACAAATTTTACAAATCGGCAGACCTAAACTACGATATAGAGATATCTGTAAATCATCTCTGAATGACTTCTCCATATGTTAGTTAATATGACTGAGAACATCTGACAAGTGATCGCACATCATGGAGAGCATGGATAAAAAATGGTATAACATCATCTGAGACTGTGCTAAGGCAAAACTTAGACGAGAAAAGACTCATGAAAACGAATGGAAAACCCTGTGGGCCTGACTTGTTCATTCTGTGACCGCGTGTGTTTGTCAAACATTGGTAGAATTAGCCACGAGAGAGGTTGTTCAACAAAAACAAAACCTAAAAAAAAAATACATAATAACCTCCACTAGACCGTCTGACAAGACGAAAAAGGGCCATAAACTACACTGCCATCTCTGCGAAATTTACCCATTTTCTAAGGTCAATTGTGGAGAACCTATAAAACTGATGAATAAAGCCCGCATGTTCAATGCCTTCGCCACGAGCTGTTTGTGTCTCTATCCTCCCCCCCCCCTCACAACACTTTTTTTCCTGTCCCTCTTCAAGAGGAACAAAACTTTGAACCTACCACTACACGAACCATCATCCTCCTCTTTTGGATCACGACAAAATATACAAACATTGAGATGAGAACACTGATGCGAGAGGCGACGATGGCGGATATCAGCTCATTTGCGGTGTTTAAGAGGTTCGCCCAGAACATTGACGTATAACGAGACACATTGGGAATGCTTTCACAAATAAGCGCATACAACGTCAACCTTGGAAAGTTCGGAATTGCTTCCCCATTCTACTCGAAATGATAACAGATAGATAAATATCACTCAATATTGTAGAGTAACTTATACAATTACAATGCACAGAATACAGAAACTGCAACTTAATACATTTAAGTCAATAAAGTGGAAACCGTTTGTTGAAGACATGTGCTTCACAGGGGACTGAAAGGATGAGGAGAATAAAGAGGAAACATATCGGCTCCATTATGGCAGTTGTGACCCACACGTTTGTGACTTGATCTAGTGATACTTTGTGCAAAATCCATGTCATGTTTGAATTGTGACTTTAAATCTACCTTATTGAATTATTTGCGCGTCATCATCGTTGCACTCCGAACATGTCCATAGGTCCTCAGATCCCCTCAGCAAGTTTCAGTGTCCAGCGACTGACGACACCAGTTCTGTTTTGGTTGATTAGTCTTCAAAGCTACCTGTCATTCTAAACACATACCCCATTTTTCGTGGTAGGCATCCATAATTCTCTATGATGCTCTCATAAATTTACCGAATCTGAACTTTTCATTGCATTATCTAGTCATTGTTTGGTTTATTTTAGTTTCTCTTACATTTATAAACGTGTGTGGTAGTAATAAAACTCCTAGCAACTTTTTCTATACTTATGTATTTTCTCTGGAAGGTAATATCTCTTTATGTGCGCCTTGATATGGTGGAGGGCTGGGTTTTGTTTTATGCTTTATTTTTGTTGCAAATTTTCTACAACATGTTTATTGGGTGGTCCCTCTTCATTCATTTTTTCCCTTCTTTCATAAGCTTTCATTGCAGCGATATCACTCCCAACCTCAAGGGGTTCCACATCTGTGTGCATTTCAGATGCAGCAATGCTAGTGTTGACTTTATCGCTCTACAAATAAAACATGGGACATTTTTGTTCACAGTCTAGGAATAATACTTTTGTTCATGAAAGAATTTTGTGCATCAGGAAAAAGAGCGCAACTTCCTGTGGCAAACCTTCCTATAATATTTCTTTAGAGCGAGAAACATTTATTTTTGTCGTGCTCTTTCAATTAATGAGACAACATGACATCCCTTTGCACAATTCCTTAGTCAGTCATCAGATTATCTGCATTGGATTAATTTATAAGTGCTCAGATCCATCCTTCAGTATATCTTCCAGCAACTACCGACACAATGTTGGTTTATTAATCTTTCTAACTCCCTGCATGGCGCTCTTGTTTTGTGTTTCTTCCTTTAACGTATCTCTTCAGTTGCAGATTCCCCCAATCATTTCTGAATTGTTTATTCATTACATTGGAATACCTTTCAATAAGGCGGATAGGCGACAGGAAATTGTAAGGGCTGTGTCTAAAAAGTGTTCCTTGTTGCAGTTTGCTCATATTCCAAGTCCGACTTGCTGCCAGAGCTACTGAGATTAGTGCTCTATGCACATCGTAGGCTGTGCGTTTCGTCCGATTTGATCGTGTTCAGATTGCTTACGATAATGATGATATCGTATGACGGGGAACAGATGGCTGTGTTCACTTTCTGTACGGTTTCACCTTATGTCTTTTGGCGTGTGCTGAGACTGCTATTATGGAGAGTGCAGTTGCCTTTCTTTGTTTGTGAGATGCAATATTAATTCGGATGACTCCACTAGCACGGACGGTTGAGCAATTATGGATTTTAATTCGTTTTCAGTGATGCCGGGGCCTACCATAACCATAACTTGTTTGTACTGTATCCATGGGAGCGTCAGTATGATCCATTACTTGTCCAATCTTCACCACAGGTGTACCAGCAAGTTTGCCTAATACATGTGGCTCCACTTACACACATGCCCCGGCAGGAAGTGAAATAATTATTTTCGTAAATATTAACCTCCTCAGAGACCTCCATCAGCATACGTTTCCATTAATATATTTCAATTCTTCTATATCAGGGATCTTTTCTCTAAACTTGAACAAAGATGGCTATTTTGTGTGTTACTTATTTGGAAACATGTATTCTCCGTGTCGGCATTAAAACCAAACTTCTGTCCCTTTACTGAAGCCCGCCTGATCTTGGGAAAGGGACTAAACTCTCATGGAGCCAGTAAAGCGGTGCATATGCCATTCTCTATGCTAATTTGCTCTGGAAATTAAAATTAAACTGCAGCATTTCGTTCTGTGTATCTGCCTTTTGCTTGTCAAAATGAGTACGAACATGTCCACTTCTCACTTCTTTGAAGAAGATTATTACTGTCAAATTATGATGCTTGTTTCTTTCCATAACGAGTCATATGGTTCAACTTTTTATCATGAAATATATGACACGGAAGGTTTTCTATAGAAACCAATTTCTTTAGACCTTTTGTAGTTCTTGCATTTTTAAATCAGCTCCAAAAATAATGCTATCGGCAGTTTGGACCTTCCCTTAACCTTTAATGCTATCGGCAGTTTGGACCTTCCCTTAACCTTTAATGCTATCGGCAGTTTGGACCTTCCCTTAACCTTTAATACTATCAGCAGTTTGGAACTTCGACTAAGGTATAATGCTATCAGCAGTTTGGAACTTCGACTAAGGTATAATGCTATCAGCAGTTTGGACCTTCGCTTAACATATTATGCTATCAGCAGTTTCGACTTTCGCCTAACCTTTAATGCTGTCAGTAGTTTGGACCTTTAAGGTATAATGCTTTCAGCAGTTTGGACCTTCGCTTAACCTTTAATGCTATCAATTGTTTGGACCTTCGCTTAAGGTATAATGCTATTAGCAGTGTGGACCTTCGCATAACGTTTAACGTTGCGCAGGCACTATTGTCCGCACCAGAAGTTGTCCTTCTCTGTTAATCGATGCTGATTTGTGCTCTGTCTTTCTCTCTGGTACTGACTTATTGTTTTCCTCATTTGTTAGTGATTAATTCTCACTTCGGTACCAGACACATTTCCAAAATACATAAATATATTATTTTATGATTCTGGTTTGCAATTTCGCTACATTTCAGTTGTTAAATATAGAGTATCGAGTATTTGTTGTTCACACGTACTTGATATATATTTAGTGTGTGTGCGTGTGTGTGTGTGTGCGTGATAAATA
Organism: Megaustenia siamemsis; assembly: GCA_032433765.1. Classification (NCBI taxonomy): domain Eukaryota; kingdom Metazoa; phylum Mollusca; class Gastropoda; order Stylommatophora; family Ariophantidae; genus Megaustenia; species Megaustenia siamemsis. Next base: position 65,330,731 of record JAVIAB010000124.1, read on the forward strand.
TAAACATTTACTGATACAATAATTGATGTTGATTCACTGTGGTTAACAAAATCAATGTACAATAACATAAAGGTAAAGTACGAGACTTGAATCGTCGTCTTAGAACACGAGTTTTCACCCATATGTGCTCGGCCGCCTATCCATAAGTGTTCGGAGACTTCTAGATAATGCCGCTTAAAGCATCGAAACTCACGATGCAAGGCGGCATGCCTCACGTTCCCAGAGTGCTACCCTGGTACCCATTTCTGTTAGCGGCTGGGTCGACCGCGGGAGTAATTTTTTTTTCCAACCACGAGTTAACACTGCTTCCAGCGGGAATCGAACACGGGTTGTCCGAACGTCGGTAGCCCATTCGAGTGGTTTTATGAACTAGGCTATCGAGCTAAACACCCCCCCCCCCCAGTAATAATTTATCACATATAACAGGTTCACTGTTTGATCATGTTCAAAAAGCAGTGTGACAAAAATCAAATGGAGCCGCTTCAATAAACGTATTATGTGACTCAATGTTTATAATGAATGTATAATTACTACTTGTAGATTCTCTCCGAATGCGTCTTTCTAAACTTCTTCACTGTGATAGCATACTTCAGGAACATAAATTAAGAGTCTCAAAACGTAAACATATAAATATTCACCAAGAACATTAACGCATATTATCATGAGTACCTGATAAGTCAACAATATTCACTATCGTGATTCAATATTAAATTATGTATGACCTCAATATCTCCAGCTCGGTGTTCTAATATCAACGTACTATCAAACATGAAAGATACGTTAATTAAATAAAGAGTCAAATGTTCATAGAATTAAAAAAAATACTACTTCGGTGAAGAGAAAAAAAAACATCCATTAATAAACCCTTGACATTTCATATAATTCTACTACTCTTTAGCGTAGTGTCGATAATACTCGAACATGGGATGTGAGCAATAGACAAGACACAATGAAAGAATTTTTACAAAGTAGAGGCGGGCTCTGTACGCATGCAATGGGTAGAGTCATAGCAGAAGTAAAAAATACGTAGGGAAACCTTCGTCTATGTCTCTAGACATGCGGGGGCACGGGGAAATGAACGAACGGACAGGCTGGCTAGCTGCGCTGTCGTTGAAGACGGTCAAACCAAAGCATCATCAATGCAAAGCATCATCAATGCCCTCCGAGATGTAGGAAGGGCACATGACTTCGACAACCACGAGTCCACGTCACTGCTTCTGATAAAAGAAATGGGAGTTAAGGTGGGTACAGCCAGAAACGAGAAACTTAGTGGGCGTGTAAGAAGACTTGACAACCAACATAGAACTGGAGTCGTCAGTCGCTGGACACTGCCGGACTTGTTGAGGAGGGGATCTGAGCACCGATGGACATGTTCTGAGTTCAGTGATGATGACCCGCTAATAACTCAATGTAAGATTGCATGCAGCAACATATCTTGGTTTATAGAAACATCTAAATGCTACATTATAAACAGGATAAAATGTATCTAAGTCAAGATATTTTGATGCAGAAAAATAACAGATTTATTAAGAAATAAACATGAAAAGTGGAATTTATCATTATACAGGGAGTCCACAAAAGTACTACTTGGTTTCAGGTAGTCATAAAATCAAAATTGATTGAAATATGTTCATAAAATGGTAACTGCAGATACATTGACTCACAAGTTTTCTTTTTTTTCCAACAAAAATCCCTGTACATTTTCCCGCCTAGGAGGGCCGTGAAATCCAAGATGGCGCAAACCCTCTTCCACAATAACGCGCTGGACAAAATACTAGGCATTCAACAGGTGGAACTCGAGTTCACCAGACCTAATTGTTTATGATTTTTTTTCTGTAAGGGTGTGTGGACATAGTGTATGTACCTCCACTACCATCAATCCTGGATGATAAACAGGAAGGCATAACGTAACTGTAAATACAAGGCCGGATATGCTGTGGAGAGTCTGGTCCGAGCTAGATTATATCATCGTTGTTTACCGAGTAACAGGTGGGACGCACATCGTCCATGTGTTTGCGTATGTGTGCATGTGCTACCAAGAGATACCACATGAACATTTATGAGTTGATGGAGCTGTACCCACCAATGTATAAGAATATTCCAATAAGTTGTGACTTTACACTTACCTTAAATCAAGTAGTGTTTTGTGGACCTTACATTTACTTATAAATGCCAAGAAATAAGAAAGTAAAGAACATAAAAAGTCTTAAAGTAGACACAGGCCCAGGCTGCAGCATTAAGAATAAAACACTATCATCACGCCAGTATTAAGAAGAAAACAGAAACACTATCATCACGCCAGCATTAAGAATAAAACAGAAACACTATCATCACGCCAGCATTAAGAAGAAAATAGATACACTATCATCACGCCACCATTAAGAAGAAAACAGTAACATTATCACCACAACAGCACTAAAAATAAAACAAGCAATATCATCATCACAGCGAGGGTGAGAATGTAGGACTGGAAAATAAGAGCAGCGTGTCCAGTGATGTCAGCACTAGTGTTTTTGTTTTCCAATTTGAATTGTTAAATACAATACCAGTTATGGAAATAAAATGTTACCAGAAAAAAAAAGGTAAAGAGCCCAGTCACGCCAAGTAGCGTATAGGTAATATGGTGTTAGTGACCATGATTTTTGGGGTAATGTGGTCGGTATTACGCCGGTACTAACTGTGTTTCATGTGTTTGGATTTGGCCTCAAAACGATGTCCTATCATCATCAAACGTTATACATTTAAAAAAATATGACGATCATAATTTTCAGGAGGTCGTGAACTTCCGGTCAATATGGTGGATAGGCGGCAGAAATGTATGAAAAGTTGTCCTTATTGCAGTTTCCTCATATTCCAAGTCCGGCTTGTTGCAGGAGCTACTGAGTAAAGTGCTCTGTGCACACTGTCAGTTGTGTGTTTCATCCGTTTTGATCGTGTTTCGATATTCCGATTGTTTATCATGAATGACGATATCGTATGACAAGGAACAGTTGGCTTTGTTCACTTTCTATGCAGTTCCGCCTTATGTCTTTTGACGTGTGCTGAGACTGCTATGATGGGGTCTATAGCTACCTTTCTTTTGTTTCGGAGATGAGTTAGTAATTTGGATGATTCCACTGGCACGTGCGGTTGAGCAATTATGGATTTTAATTCGTTTGTGGTGATACAGGGGCCTTCCATAAACAATAACAATAACGCCCGTGCCTCTTTACTTTCCCAGAAAAAAATCCGGTAACCATTACAAAGCTGGGTGAACCCAGAGGGGGTCGATCAGAATCGAACCAGACTTTTGTCCTTTGTAGTTCAGTCCACTAACCACTGAGCTATCGCGGCTCGCAAAGTGTTACCATAATACTCTCTGAATCTTTGACATGGATCACATTGTCAAATAATCACCAACAATATATACCGACATAAGAGCTTCCAATGTCGTTGATTTAATGAAAATTTGCTGCGATGCGCATGCCAGAATATGTTAATGCTCAGTTTAAAAAAAATTTTGCCTTGTTGAAATAGTCATCATCATGTGCCATACCTTTTGATCGCCTACGATCATGCCCTTCCACAATCTTCTACCCATGGTGCACCGTATCAATTCTGTTGTTGACTGTTTTCCATGCAGGAAAATAGGAACAGTGAAAGGCGAAAGGTAGAATTAGGCAAAGAATAAAGTGTGCTATCTATCTATCTATCTTTCGTTTGCCCGAAGTATTGTCTATAACAGCAATGTCGTTTCCTATATAATTTGTACTGTCTTTTGTAAATCTTGCAGCGGCCCATATAGTTTTGTCTGTAGTGTTGTATCTATGGGTCATTGGATTTTCCTCGCCGCGATAGCTCAGTGGTTAGTGAACTGGACTACCACGGACAATAGGTAGGGTTCGATCCCAACCGACAGCTTCCGGGTTCCCCCAGCCTTAAATGGGTACCGGATTTTTTTCTGGGAAAGTAAAGCAGCACGGGCGTAATACTGACCACATTACCCCAAAAATCAAGTGCTGAAGGTCTGTAAAATATAGGTTCACTAACACCATATTTCCTTATACGCCACTTGGCGTGACGGGGGTACTTTACTTTTTTTTACTATATTCAGTGCAGTCTTGAAGTATGTGTTCAGCAGTCTGGGGCGCCTGTCCACGTGTACAAGTAGTTGATGTGCTGATCTTGAATTTTGTATACATGTGACTATGGAGTCGATTGTGTCCTGTTCTGAGGCGTATAATGATAACTTGTTCATATCTATTCATATCATAAAAGGCATCCTGATTTGGGGCTTGTGGTCCTCTGATTGATTTGATTATCTGTTTCTTATGATGTTATGTAACCGGTGTATCTAGTTGTGTGCCTGTTGAACCTTCCTTTGCCAACTGATCTAGAAAGTGTGCTGATTACGAACAAGTGGACAGGAAAAACAAACCTAGAAATGTGTAGACACGAGGGAAAGGTCGTGAAGTCATTATCCTGCCATTGGCAGGAAATACCAAATGGAACTGTAGAATCATGCAGGCATGACGTGTTTTTAATCTTTATCTTGCTGAGTTCATCAATAGTTTAAAATAGAAATTGTAAACTCATAAAGATCATCATTTTAAATAAGTCATAATTCACAGTTTAAAATAGAAATTGTAAACTCATAAAGATCATCATTTTAAACAAGTCATAATTCACAGTTTAAAATAGAAATTGTAAACTCATAAATGATCATTCTTCTAAACGAGTTACAATTCACAGTTTAAACAGACATTATAAAGTCAGAGTATACTAAACAAGTCATATTTCGATTAGTTGTTATCACATTTGCAATAATTAACAGAGAATTGAAACTAACACTAACCTTCCCTACATCTACACACAGGGCACCCTTCAGGAGTTTGATCCAGCCCGTGCTTGCATTCAAGACTGCAGCTCTCTAGCCTGGGACATAAACTAGTGACAGCAGCAGGCTCTTCATCTACAAACAAGGAAAAAACATTTTTTTAAAATATTCCAAATGGATGACGTGTGTACACTTTACTTAAAATTCGACAAACCTGTCCTCATTTGAGAAAAACAAACAAATAATAGAACATCTCCAGAACTTCGGTTTCAAAAGGGGTGCAAAGTAACGATGTGGTCTTCCAAGTAGCAAAGCATGGGTTACCAACGCCCAGGAAAATTAAGTATGTAGGTTGCTAGCGCCCAGGGAAATGTAAGTACGCAGGTTGCCAACGACCAGAGAAATATTAGTACGTAGGTTGCCAACGACAAGGGAAATGTAAGTACGTAGGTCGCCAACGACCAGAGAAATATTAGTACGTAGGTCGCCAACGACCAGAGAAATGTTAGTACATAGGTCGCCAACGACCAGAGAAATGTTAGTACATAGGTCGCCAACGGCCAGAGAAATTAAGTACGTAGGTCGCTATCGAGCAGGGAAATGTAAGTACGTAGGTCGCCAACGACCAGAGAAATATTAGTACGTAGGTCGCCAACGACAAGGGAAATGTAAGTACGTAGGTCGCCAACGACAAGGGAAATGTAAGTATGTAGGTCGCCAACGACCAGGGAAATGTAAGTACGTAGGTCGCCAACGACCAGAGAAATGTAAGTACGTAGGTCGCCAACGACCAGAGAATTGTAAGTACGTAGGTCGCCAACGACCAGGGAAATGTAAGTACGTAGGTCGCTATCGAGCAGGGAAATGTAAGTACGTAGGTTGCCAACGACCAGAGAAATGTAAGTACGTAGGTTGCTAGCGACCAGAGAACTGTAAGTACGTAGATCGCTATCGACCCGCGAAATGTAAGTACGTAGGTCGCCAACGACCCGGTAAATGTAAGTACGTAGGTCGCCAACGACCCGCGAAATGTAAGTACGTAGGTTGCCAACGACCAGAGAAATGTAAGTACGTAGGTCGCCAACGACCAGAGAAATATTAGTACGTAGGTTGCCAACGACCAGGGAAATGTAAGTACGTAGGTCGCCAACGACCAGAGAAATATTAGTACGTAGGTCGCCAACGACTAGAGAAATGTTAGTACATAGGTCGCCAACGACCAGAGAAATGTTAGTACATAGGTCGCCAACGGCCAGAGAAATTAAGTACGTAGGTCGCCAACGACCAAAGAAATGTAAGTACGTAGGTCGCCAACGACCAGAGATATGTAAGTACGTAGGTCGCCAACGACCAGAGAAATGTAAGTACGTAAGTCACCAACGACCAGAGAAATGTAAGTACGTAGGTCGTCAACGACCCGCGAAATGTAAGTACGTAGGTTGCCAACGACCAGAGAAATGTTAGTACATAGGTCGCCAACGACCAGAGAAATGTAAGTACGTAGGTCGCCAACGACCAGAGAAATGTAAGTGCGTAGATCGCCAACGACCAGAGAAATGAAAGTACGTAGGTCGCCAACGATCAGAGAAATGTAAGTACGCAGGTCGCCAACGACCAGAGAAATATTAGTACGTCGGTCGCCAACGACCAGAGAAATGTTAGTACATAGGTCGCCAACGACCAGAGAAATGTTAGTACATTGGTCGCCAACGACCAGAGAAAAGTAAGTACGTAGGTCGCCAACGACCAGAGAAATGTAAGTACGTAGGTCGCCAACGACCAGAGAAATGTTAGTACATAGGTCGCCAACGACCAGAGAAATGTTAGTACATAGGTCGCCAACGACCAGAGAAATTAAGTACGTAGGTCGCCAACGACCAGATAAATGTTAGTACATAGGTCGCCAACGACCAGAGAAATGTAAGTACGTAGGTCGCCAACGACCAGAGAAATGTAAGTACGTAGGTCGCCAACGACCAGAGAAATTAAGAACGTAGGTCGCCAACGACCAGAGAAATGTAAGTACGTAGGTCGCCAACGACCAGAGAAATGTAAGTACGTAGGTCACCAACGACCAGAGAAATGTAAGTACATAGGTCGCCAACGACCAGAGAAATGTAAGTACGTGAGTCACCAACGACCACAGAAATGTAAGTACGTAGGTCACCAACGACCAGAGAAATGTAAGTACGTAGGTCGCCAACGACCAGAGAAATGTAAGTACGTAGGTCGCCAACGACCAGAGAAATTAAGAACGTAGGTCGCCAACGACCAGAGAAATGTAAGTACGTAGGTCGCCAACGACCAGAGAAATGTAAGTACGTAGGTCACCAATGACCAGAGAAATGTAAGTACGTAGGTCGTCAACGACCCGCGAAATGTAAGTACGTAGGTTGCCAACGACCAGAGAAATGTTAGTACATAGGTCGTCAACGACCAGAGAAATTAAGTACGTAGGTCGCCAACGACCAGATAAATGTTAGTACATAGGTCGCCAACGACCAGAGAAATGTAAGTACGTAGGTCGCCAACGACCAGAGAAATGTAAGTACGTAGGTCGCCAACGACCAGAGAAATTAAGAACGTAGGTCGCCAACGACCAGAGAAATGTAAGTACGTAGGTCGCCAACGACCAGAGAAATGTAAGTACGTAGGTCACCAACGACCAGAGAAATGTAAGTACATAGGTCGCCAACGACCAGAGAAATGTAAGTACGCGAGTCACCAACGACCAGAGAAATGTAAGTACGTAGGTCACCAACGACCAGAGAAATGTAAGTACGTAGGTCGCCAACGACCAGAGAAATGTAAGTACGTAGGTCGCCAACGACCAGAGAAATGTAAGTACGTAGGTCGCCAACGACCAGAGAAATTAAGAACGTAGGTCGCCAACGACCAGAGAAATGTAAGTACGTAGGTCGCCAACGACCAGAGAAATGTAAGTACGTAGGTCACCAACGACCAGAGAAATGTAAGTACATAGGTCGCCAACGACCAGAGAAATGTAAGTACATAGGTCGCCAACGACCAGAGAAATGTAAGTACGTGAGTCACCAACGACCAGAGAAATTAAGAACGTAGGTCGCCAACGACCAGAGAAATGTAAGTACAGAGGCGCCAACGACCAGAGAAATGTAAGTACGTAAGTCACCAACGACCAGAGAAATGTAAGTACGTAGGTCGCCAATGACCAGAGAAATGTAAGTACGTAAGTCACCAACGACCAGAGAAATTGTAAGTACGTAGGTCGCCAACGACCAGAGAAATGTAAGTACGTAAGTCACCAACGATCAGAGAAATTAAGAACTTAGGTCGCCAACGACCAGGGAAATGTAAGTACGTAGGTTGCCAACGACCAGAGAAATGTAAGTACGTAGGTCGCCAACGACCAGAGAAATTAAGAACGTAGGTCGCCAACGACCAGAGAAATGTAAGTACGTAGGTCGCCAACGACCAGAGAAATGTAAGTACGTAGGTCACCAACGACCAGAGAAATGTAAGTACATAGGTCGCCAACGACCAGAGAAATGTAAGTACGTGAGTCACCAACGACCACATAAATGTAAGTACGTAGGTCACCAACGACCAGAGAAATGTAAGTACGTAGGTCGCCAACGACCAGAGAAATGTAAGTACGTAGGTCGCCAACGACCAGAGAAATTAAGAACGTAGGTCGCCAACGACCAGAGAAATGTAAGTACGTAGGTCGCCAACGACCAGAGAAATGTAAGTACGTAGGTCACCAACGACCAGAGAAATGTAAGTACATAGGTCGCCAACGACCAGAGAAATGTAAGTGCGTGAGTCACCAACGACCACATAAATGTAAGTACGTAGGTCACCAACGACCAGAGAAATGTAAGTACGTAGGTCGCCAACGACCAGAGAAATGTAAGTACGTAGGTCGCCAACGACCAGAGAAATTAAGAACGTAGGTCGCCAACGACCAGAGAAATGTAAGTACGTAGGTCGCCAACGACCAGAGAAATGTAAGTACGTAGGTCACCAACGACCAGAGAAATGTAAGTACATAGGTCGCCAACGACCAGAGAAATGTAAGTACGTGAGTCACCAACGACCAGAGAAATTAAGAACGTAGGTCGCCAACGACCAGAGAAATGTAAGTACGTAAGTCACCAACGATCAGAGATATCATGTGGGTTGCCCGTGCTTGGCAATGCATGCTTTGTGCCCAATAATCTGCTTTTTTACTTTTAAATCATTACAGATGTATTTTTCCACCTATCGCAATGTGACGTCTGGAGCAGCAGTCCCTTTAGGCTATCATCACACAACACCACAGTCTCTTCCCTATCTATCTTGTTGACAAGGTATGGAGTGAGTGAGTGAGAGTGAGTGAGTTAGTGAGCGAGCGAGCGAGGGAGCGAGCGAGCGAGGGAGCGAGCGAATGAAAGAGATAGAGAGAGATACTGAGCCGCTATACGATAAAGAAAGTAAAATACAAAATTGTTTACCGATCGCATTACATTGCTGGTGGCCATTAACATTTATTCCACATAATTTATTATAAAAACAAGTGCTGTGTTCGACATCTTTATCGTTATCTTGAAATTCTTCTTTAATACATTATTTAGTCTGTATTTTGCACCTTGCAGTCCATTTCAATTACCTTCTGAAAGTTCAGAACAACCCACTTGGATTTTCTTTAGTTTTCCTGGATGTTTCTCCAGTAACGGCAGTTGTCTGCAGTCAGAACTCTGACCCTATTATAAAAACAATCCAACATTGTTTTAACCAGCCATTTCTATACAGGTTATATCGAGATTCCCTGTCGTTAGGCAGATTGTCCACAAGGAGAAAATATCCCTCTTAGATTTGTGTATTATTTGTTACCTAACACCCAAGTGGTAGCCGCGATAGCTCAGTGGTTAGTGAACTGGACTACAAAGGACGTGGGGTAGGTTTTGATCTCAACCGACGGCTTCCGGGTTCACTCAGCCTTAAATGGGTACCTGATTTTTTCTGGGAAAGTAAAGCAGCACGTGCGTAATACCGACCACATTATCCCAAAATCATGTGCTGAAGGTCTGTAAAATATAGGTTCACTAACACCATATTTCCTTATACGCCACTTGGCGTGACGAGGGTACTTTACTTTTACTTACTAACACCCAAGTAATCTCCACAGCATGCCAAGCTACAGTAAAGCCGATTGTTAACTAGAAATGGGGCGGGGGGGGGGGGAATAGAAAATAATAATATGCTTAAAACTTTACCTAATGACGACAAAACGGCACGACAAAAATTTGAACGTTTCGGCTGAATAGCCCTCAGCAGGAACAACAAACAACATAAGTAGAGATATGTAAGTAAATAAAATTATCACCCATAACTTACTAATAATGAAGTGTCTAAAATAAAATAATCTCAAACTATAGTGAAAAATAAAAGTAAAATTGACTTTCCTGCGTATTGGGCTGAGACCAGGAGTAAAATGAACGGTTCAAGCTGGATAGTTCGCGCAGGATACCCGGTGTACACACACTTGTGTGTATATATATCGCACACGATGGTCTCCTCCCGATTTTGAAAATAAGCTTTCTTTTTTGCTTTGACCCCTTTTAGAACGACCTCATTGCTCACTTTATCTGCCTATGCTATTCTCAACATTTTTGCTATAAAAAGACATTTCTGTAATCTCCAACAATGTATTATCTGTTGTCCGATTGTTTAGGTTCACACCCATATATCAGGTCAACTCCACGCAACATTTAAGAACTCTATTTTTGTATTATTTCTGTTGACAAACTTCGGTTGTATAATCTTGTTCTCCTTCCTTGAAGTGCAGCTTTTGCTTGGGCTAATCTTTTAACTCATTTCAGTTGTTCATTTACCGTATGAAGATACATATTATTTTAATTCCTTAATCTATTTTAATATGAACACTGATACGTTATGGGAGCCGCGATAGCTCACTGGTTAGTGACCTGGACTACAAAGGACAAGAGGTCGGGTTCGATCCTGATCGACGGCTTCCGGGTTAACCCAGCCTTAAATGGGTACCGGATTTTTTCTGGGAAAGTAAAGCGGCACGGGCGTAATACTGACCACATTACCCAAAAAATCATGTGCCGAAGGTTTGTAAATATTATGGTCACTAACACCACATTCCCTATACGAATATTGCCACTTGGGATGACGGAGCTCTCTACTTTTTTTACTGATACGTTTAAAACAAATATAAAAGTATCAATAAATTCATAAATACATAACCGATGAAGGGTCTAGACACGAGTATACCTGGATGCTGTGTCAAAACAGAGACAATGTATCAGAACTTACCGGGACAAACTGGACAGCATTGTCCAGGGACATGCCTTGGGTTGGCACAGTGAACAGCGCACATCTCTGCCTGGCACTGAGCTTGGCCATCCTTGCACGTGCACGTTGTACAGTCATTTTCCTTCCAAACAACGGATTCGTTGTACACTTCCCCAGAGTCGGATACACAGCCTGGATACATTAGAGACTAATAATAATAAATTGATATAATTATAGAGGGAAACTTCCGAGGCGATAATCAGCGAATCAATTCAGAGGAAGGGGTATGTTTACAGCACTCGGAACAAATGATAAGTAATCCACAACAGAACAAAAAAAAAAAAACAAAGAACAAAATACGGTCCGAAGCAGGATCGAACCCGTACTCGGTGGCACAGCGCCTTGCCACGAAAAGCCAAACAGCTAGGGAACACTGTCACTCCCCAGTTAGCTGAGTATCTATCACCCTTTCCAAATATATCGTTAAAGTCACGGAGATTGAACTTCGTACTTTAGAACTGACAAGGTGGCAACATTAAGCTTACGTAAAAGTTATAGTTTCATCTGTTATAGATGTGGAGCCAAGACACTCAACTGCATTTGGGCTGAAAGCTGTTAGCAACTGATAGCTGACTGTTTGCGTCAGGATCAGTGAACTAGATCACAGCAGGCACTGACATCTTGTTCCCCTTACATCTTAAAGCATGAGGGTGGAAACAACCCATCACTTATTTTAAATGAACTTATAGGGTCATTAACTATCACTGATGCTTTTTGAAAGTCTTAGCACACTAGATGAAACTTAATGACGAATCCGAAGATGTACCCTTATCCCACCACTGATAACAGGTGCTCTTTATATGAGTATATTCTTGTTTTTCTCAAGCCAGCTTTATCAATGACCGGATGAGCAAGCTCTCTACACACAAATGTGCGTATATTTCCAAATATCAGAAGAAATAAACAATAATGAAACACAACAAGAGGAGGAACAGTTGTATACATATTACACAATAGAGAGGAGTTACCATATTTATAAATAAACTACACATCAGAAAGTCATAAAACACGCCTATTTATTTTATCTCATCTCCTAACAGTATTATATACACGACCCTTAAAGTTCTTTGGCTTATCAAATGTATTGTGTACTATTATGTTTATTTTAGATTTATCAAATGCATTGTGTACTATTATGTTTATTTTAGATTTATCAAATGCATTGTGTACTATTATGTTTATTTTAGATTTATCAAATGCATTGTGTACTATTATGTTTATTTTAGATTTATCAAATGCATTGTGTACTATTATGTTTATTTTAGATTTATCAAATGCATTGTGTACTATTATGTTTATTTTAGATTTATCAAATGCATTGTGTACTATTATGTTTATTTTAGACTTATCAAATGTATTGTGTACTATTATGTTTATTTTAGATTTATCAAATGTATTGTGTACTATTATGTTTATTTTAGATTTATCAAATGAAATTAAAAAAACAGGTAGTCTATGAGTTGTGACATTTGATTACAGTGTATTTAAAACCGTCAATGTTTACTGCGACACGTTTCGGACTCAAAAAGTTTCCTGCGTCAGATTATCATCATGTGCCATATCAGTTTGCGTAGACCATCATATCCTTCCTCAATTCTATGTCATGGATGCACCGTTTTAGTTCTGTTGTTGACTGTTAACGGCCGTGTCACAACACCAAGCTATCTAGTATCTTCTCTCTTTGTCCTCTGCGATCTCTTTCTATGTATCTTGCCAGTTGTAATAAATTATTCCAACTGACCTCTTCTCATGATGTGCCAGAAAAATGTCGATTGCTTTACTTTCTTATGATTATTAGGAGCACCTTTGGGGTGGGGGGGGTATGAGAATTTCCTCGTTTGTCTTCCTTTGACTGTATATGGAACAGAGAAATCTCATATCTGTGTCCTCTAATTGTCTTTTCAAATTTTTGTCCATGATTCACTTCCATAGGTCAGAATTTTCTCTCTTTCTATCGATATATATATATATATATATATATATATATATATTTCATTTTTTGAAATGCTACTTTGACCTGTGTTAATCTCATGTGTGTGTCCTGTGGTGCATCTTTCATCTGATATTACATAACATCGCACAAAGCAATACAACAAGAAAATACATATACAGATATATAAATATACAATATATATAAGCAGTGATCTCTGCAATATGTGCCATTTTGGCACGCAAGGTTTCTGTATTTGAGATTGTGGTTCTGCCCTATGTGCCGTCTTGGGCTCGAAAGGACAAATATATATATATATATATATAATTGGATGAATATACAGACAGACAGACACACACTCTAGACAGAGATAGAAAGACATACATAGAGACGGACGGGTGGAGAAATGGGCAGACAGACGGAGGGACAGAGGGACGAACGGACTGACTGACGGACAAAAGAAGACAGATCGGCTGACAGAGAGACAAGCAGAGACAGACAGAAAGGAGGGAGGGCAGACAGACAGATGGAAGCACATACAGAGAGATAGACAGAGACAGGTGGACATACAGACAGGAAACGGACAGATTAAGGAATGGCTGCCTGATGGACGGCGGATCGAAGAGACAGACAAATATATTTACACATAAACTATAGGACAAAAAAAAAATATTTAACAATGAAATATAAATTGATTACACACAGCCAACACGACAGTTGTGATGGAGACAATGCAACGACACGTTACAACACTGACCTCTGCATACTGGGCAACACTCGTTTTCCGGGATAGCCATCCAGCTACATGAGAGGTTCTTGCAACTCTTGTCTTTACATCTGTTAAGCCCATCCCGACACTCGCAGACCTTGCACTTATCAATGTTCCTGGTCTCACCATTCTTCATCTCCTTTCCGTTATAGGTACAGGTCAGGCCACTTTCTGGTTGTAGGTGAGACAAAGTGGAGTCATGCAGGACCAGAGTATGTTAAAACGGAAGTGTTTACACTCTGTGTGTTATGTACATGTCACTATGTTGTGACGTCATAATAGTGTAGATTAACAGGCTACTATATAGATAGGGGGTTAAGGCAAAGAAATGCAAATGAAAGCATAAAAATGCGAAGCTGCAGTAAGGCTGAATATGAGGAGAAATTAAAATTTTTTTTTAAATGGTATGTTAGAAGCTTTACGTGATAAGTGGACGACACAGACTAAATGACGTTTCGGCCCAATAGGCCTTCAGCAGGAACAAACAAGAAAAATACACACATAAAACTAAAAACAAAACATTCAAAACAAAAATATTCGAAATTATGTTAAAGAAAAATGTCTATCATGTGATTTGCATATACTATATAGATACACCTCGGGCAAAAAATAAAATCGGAAAACACCCCAACTAGTGTGACGTTCTAGCTACATCATTTATTTATATATTCTATTCACAATCACCTCTGCTCGCAATGCTGACAACGGCATGCTAGTTCGGGTGCTTTCCGATTTTATTTTCTGCCCGTGGGTCATTTTTATAGTTGGTTGTGTATAGAACACGTTGATTGATGCGAACTTGTGATAGAGTTTGTAAAAGCATTAATATCACTTGGAGAAGATTAAGTACATAGATGATTAGATGGCTTTGTTGGTAGTACAGAAATGGTTAGATGGCTTTGTTGATAGTACAGGGATGATTAGATGGCTTTGTTGATAGTACTGAAATGGTGAGATGGCTTTGTTGATAGTACTGAAACGGTGAGATGGCTTTGTTGATAGTACTGAAATGGTGAGATGGCTTTGTTGATAGTACTGAAATGGTGAGATGGCTTTGTTGATAGTACTGAAATGGTGAGATGGCTTTGTTGATAGTACTGAAATGGTGAGATGGCTTTGTTGATAGTACTGAAATGGTGAGATGGCTTTGCTGATAGTACTGAAATGGTGAGATGGCTTTGTTGATAGCACAGGGATGATTAGATGGTTTTGTTGGTAGCACAGGGATGATTAGATGGCTTTGTTGGTAGCACAGGGATGATTAGATGGCTTTGTTGGTAGTACAGGGGTCATTAGATGGCTTTGTTGGTAGTACAGGGATGATTAGATGGCTTTGTTGGTAGTACAGGGATGATTAGATGGCTTTGTTGGTACCACAGGGATGATTAGATGGCTTTGTTGGTAGTACAGGGATGATTAGATGGCTTTGTTGGTAGCACAGGGATGATTAGATGGCTTTGTTGGTAGTACAGGGATGATTAGATGGCTTTGTTGGTAGCACAGGGATGATTAGATGGCTTTGTTGGTAGCACAGGGTTGATTAGATGGCTTTGTTGGTAGCACAGAGATGATTAGATGGCTTTGTTGGTAGCACAGGGATGATTAGATGGCTTTGTTGGTAGTATAGAAATGGTTAGATGGCTTTGTTGGTAGTACAGAAATGGTTAGATGGCTTTGTTGGTAGTACAGAAATGGTTAGATGGCTTTGTTGGTAGTACAGAAATGGTTAGATAGCTTTGTTGGTAGTACAGAAATGGTTAGATGGCTTTGTTGGTAGTACAGAAATGGTTAGATAGCTTTGTTGGTAGTACAGAAATGGTTAGATGGCTTTGTTGGTAGTACAGAAATGGTTAGATGGCTTTGTTGGTAGTACAGAAATGGTTAGATGGCTTTGTTGGTAGTACAGAAATGGTTAGATGGCTTTGTTGGTAGTACAGAAATGGTTAGATGGCTTTGTTGGTAGTACAGAAATGGTTAGATGGCTTTGTTGGTAGTACAGAAATGGTTAGATGGCTTTGTTGGTAGTACAGAAATGGTTAGATGGCTTTGTTGGTAGTATAGAAATGGTTAGATGGCTTTGTTGGTAGTACAGAAATGGTTAGATGGCTTTGTTGGTAGTACAGAAATGGTTAGATGGCTTTGTTGGTAGTACAGAAATGGTTAGATGGCTTTGTTGGTAGTACAGAAATGGTTAGATGGCTTTGTTGGTAGTACAGAAATGGTTAGATGGCTTTGTTGGGGGATTATGATCAAAGAAGGGATAAATGTGGCAAGGGATCTTCTTCCTCTTGAACTATAGTTATAGTTGAAGTAAGAGCTGTATTAATGTAACTGATTTAGTAGTAGTTATAGTTGAAGTAAGAGCTGTATTAATGTAACTGATTTAGTAGTAGTTATAGTTGAAGTAAGAGCTGTATTAATGTAACTGATTTAGTAGTAGTTATAGTTGAAGTAAGAGCTGTATTAATGTAACTGATTTAGTAGTAGTTATAGTTGAAGTAAGAGCTGTATTAATGTAACTGATTTAGTAGTAGTTATAGTTGAAGTAAGAGCTGTATTAATGTAACTGATTTAGTAGTAGTTATAGTTGAAGTAAGAGCTGTATTAATGTAACTGATTTAGTAGTAGTTATAGTTGAAGTAAGAGCTGTATTAATGTAACTGATTTAGTAGTAGTTATAGTTGAAGTAAGAGCTGTATTAATGTAACTGATTTAGTAGTAGTTATAGTTGAAGTAAGAGCTGTATTAATGTAACTGATTTAGTAGTAGTTATAGTTGAAGTAAGAGCTGTATTAATGTAACTGATTTAGTAGTAGTTATAGTTGAAGTAAGAGCTGTATTAATGTAACTGATTTAGTAGTAGTTATAGTTGAAGTAAGAGCTGTATTAATGTAACTGATTTAGTAGTAGTTATAGTTGAAGTAAGAGCTGTATTAATGTAACTGATTTAGTAGTAGTTATAGTTGAAGTAAGAGCTGTATTAATGTAACTGATTTAGTAGTAGTTATAGTTGAAGTAAGAGCTGTATTAATGTAACTGATTTAGTAGTAGTTATAGTTGAAGTAAGAGCTGTATTAATGTAACTGATTTAGTAGTAGTTATAGTTGAAGTAAGAGCTGTATTAATGTAACTGATTTAGTAGTAGTTATAGTTGAAGTAAGAGCTGTATTAATGTAACTGATTTAGTAGTAGTTATAGTTGAAGTAAGAGCTGTATTAATGTAACTGATTTAGTAGTAGTTATAGTTGAAGTAAGAGCTGTATTAATGTAACTGATTTAGTAGTAGTTATAGTTGCAGGAGCTATATTAGTATTAACTGAATGAGTAGTTGCAGTAGTAATAGTTGAAGTAAGAACTGTATTAATGTAACTGAGTGAGTAGTATTTATAGTTGAAGTAAGAATTATATTAATGTAACTAAATGAGTAGTAGTAATAGTTGAAGAGCGGTATTAATATAACTGACTAAGTGGTAGTAATGTTGAAGTAAGAGCTGTGTTAATGTAAGTGAATCAGTAGAAGCAGTAGTTGAATTATCGGTAGTTGTGATCGTCACAACACCAAACTATCTAGTACCTTTTCTATTTTTTTGTCTGCGATATCTTCCTTTTTATTTCGCCAGTTGCAATCAGGTATTAAAACTTTCTTCTTCTCATAATGTGCACGAAAAAATGTCGGTTATTTCTTTTTTTTTTTTTTTAGGAGCACTTTTTGTGTCGACATTTTAGTGAATTTAATATTGGTCGACAGTATGTAGTAGTAACAGCTGATATTTATTGCGACAACATTAAAAGTTATGCTGTGGTAACAATATTAGAAGTAGCACCAGTAGGTCGTGAAGCGTTTATAGTGGTAATACTAGGTGAATCAATAATACCAATTTTAACAGCTAGAGTATTATAGTAGTTGATGTCATTAACACAGTTGTAGCAATGGAAGTAATAATTGTCGTTGAAGTAGTAGTAGTAATAATTGTCGTTGAAGTAGTAGTAGTAATAACCACAATAGAAACATGTAAAAAGGAAGACGTAGAAGTTAACTGATGAGAGAAAAAGCAGACACCACTTTGTGCGCACCACGTGTCAAACACTACAGGCATCGATCACAACACTTAACCATACACCAAAACCCACCCACACCCATCCCTAAAAAATTCTCCACGACGCCAAAAAAAGCAAGAACGGTGAAGGATACGAATGGCAGTACAGACAACCCCATGAGAGAGCATCAAAGTTTACTTGACAACACAACTCTTGTAAACAACAGCCCTTTTAAACTGGTCCAATTAGTGCCAGATTGATATAATTGACTTCATAATAACAGCTGTCTAACACTGATTCAGCATGGCATCAGTAATAAATAACAACAAAACCACCATTATTTTATGCTTGTTAAAATATCTCTCATTTTACATTGCTACTAGAGCTGACATTACAACACTCCGGGCACACACAGGTATTCAGTCACTTTTAGCAGACGATTAAGCGTGCACACACCGATGGTTCCGTTAGCACGATCGTTGCGCACACACCTATCTCAACTTAAAGGCCATCATTGCTACATGGTCGACGGTGTATTCCCCATTGCCAACGTTGTATTTCCTATGGTCGACGTTGTATTCCACATGGTCGACGGTGTATTCCACATGGTCGACGGTGTATTCCACATGGTCGACGGTGTATTCCACATGGTCGACGGTGTATTCCACATGGTCGACGGTGTATTTCCTATGGTCGACGGTGTATTCCACATGGTCGACGGTGTATTCCCCATTGCCAACGTTGTATTTCCTATGGTCGACGTTGTATTCCACATGGTCGACGTTGTATTCCACATGGTCGACGGTGTATTCCACATGGTCGATGGTGTATTCCACATGGTCGACGGTGTATTCCACATGGTCGATGGTGTATTCCACATGGTCGATGGTGTATTCCACATGGTCGACGGTGTATTCCACATGGTCGACGTTGTATTCCACATGGTCGACGTTGTATTCCACATGGTCGATGGTGTATTCCACATGGTCGATGGTGTATTCCACATGGTCGACGGTGTATTCCACATGGTCGACGGTGTATTCCAAAGTTAGAAGAGACAGACGTCTCGTTACCCGATAAACAATCAGTGAGGGACTTCATGACAGATCCAGTATACGCCCTTTATCACAGGCACACCTGATCCACCCTATCAACTCTCGTGTTTATATGGAACATATTTCCCAATAAATGAGAACAACAAAGAAATCATAGTTTTATAATAAAATGCCTATTTTTCATGTCGGAACATTAATTAACTTCGAACTTTTCTAATGAATACCACGGAAGTCCATTCATGAATGTTTGCACAGAAGAAATGGATGGAAATGGCAGGACAAAACCACTAACCTATTACAATGGGAAAGTATCAGACAAATACTAGTGGACAAAGAGATCAGACAAAGATGCTGGCTAGGACACATACTTCGGAAGCCAGCTGAGAGTATAACACAGCAAACCATTTTTTTTTAATGTCCAGGGGAAGAGACAAAGGGGAATGCCAAAATATACTAGGATTGGCTATGGGCAAGCAGAAATTAAGAAGGGGAAAGACATGAAGCGTGGATGACATGAAGCTGTCTTAAGGAAATGGCAAGAAACCGAATGGCTTAGAAAGTTTTTGTTCACGAACTATGCTCCAAGTGGAGTTGAAAATAAGAAGCGCTACATTTTGTTCGTCATGTTCTTGATTACGTTTCAGTTCTTTCTTATGTCCATATTTCGCTGTCGCTGCTGATGACGCTTTGTTCATGACGTACTTCCTATTGTTTACCATTTGTTTACGTAAACGCGCCAAAAAGGGAGAGCTGGAAGCCTATGAGGGTACCAACCTGTCGACCTTGACATAAGGTGAATGACGGTTGGAATCTCGTCATTGTTTCCTTTTTCTTTCTTTTATCAGGATTGAAATTAAAACTCTGACCCGACAATTCGTGACGACTGCGCTGGACGTGAAGTCTGCAGGATTTATTTTCACAGAAAACTCCCGGCACACGATAAGAAATTTGATAAATGTCGTACATGTATCTCTTCTAAAAGAATATGCTGGAATGGAGAGAGCTCTGTAACAAAGTGGTTCATCATCATGTGCCATACCGGTTGGCGTAGGCGATCATGTCCTTCCACAGTCTCCACAACGAAGGTTGGCTACCACGGAGCGCCATTCCACTCTGTCTCTTGCTTTGATGGTGCAGATTGTCATAGGTTGACTTGTCCATCTTTTGATGTTACTCGTTCATGTTAGTCTTGGAAGTCCTACATGAGCACTTTAATAGATTTAACAGCACAGGCACCCAAACGAAGGGAGCCGCGATAGCTCAGTGGTTAGTGAACTGGACTACAAAGGACAAAGGGTTGGGTTCGATCCCCACCGACGGCTTCCGGGTTCATTAGCCTTAAATGGGAACCGGATATTTTTTTTAGGAAAGTAAAGCGGCACGGGCGTAATACCGACCACATTACCCCAAAAAAATCATGTGCTTGAAGGTCTGTAAAATTTATGGTCACTAACACCATCCTCTCTATACACCACTTGGCGTGACGGGGGCTCTTTATTTTATTTATTATTTTTTTTTTTTACACCCAAAAGAGCATGAAAATCAACACTAATAAGACAGATGTAATGGACGTTGCAAAAGTAAAACAACATACACATGACGATGGACGGCAGACAATTAAAATTTAAACATAGAAAGTGTACGGTCCAAACTATAATTCACAAAAGCATCTGAAATAGACGTTCAGTGACAAGACACATTATTTAGGAAAGTTTTCTAGCAGTTTGCCCTACACAAACACAAAGATGCTCCATGACATGACACACATTGTATAGGAAAGAGAGTTCTAGCAATTTGCCCTACACAAACACAAAGATGCTCTAAGACAGGACACATTGTATAGGAAAGAGAGTTCTAGCAATTTGCTCTACACAAACACAAAGATGCTCCATGACATGACACACATTGTATAGGAAAGAGAGTTCTAGCAATTTGCTCTACACAAACACAAAGATGCTCTAAGACAGGACACATTGTATAGGAAAGAGAGTTCTAGCAGTTTGCCCTACACAAACACAAAGATGCTCCATGACATGACACACATTGTATAGGAAAGAGAGTTCTAGCAATTTGCTCTACACAAACACAAAGATGCTCCATGACATGACACACATTGTATAGGAAAGAGAGTTCTAGCAGTTTGCCCTACACAAACACAAAGATGCTCCATGACATGACACACATTGTATAGGAAAGAGCTTTCTGGCAGTTTGCCCTGCACAAAAACGCTTAATAACAAGACAAACATTGTATAGGAAAGAGCTTTCTAGAAGTTTGCCCTGCACAAAAACGCTTAATGACAAGACACACATTGTATAGGAAAGAGCTATCTAGCAGTTTGCCCTGCACAAACACAAAGATGCTCTATGACAGGACACATTGTATAGGAAAGAGCTATCTAGCAGTTTGCCCTGCACAAACACAAAGATGCTCTATGACAGGACACATTGTATAGGAAAGAGCTTTCTAGCAGTTTGCCACAAAAACGCCTAATGACAAGACACACATTGTATAGGAAAGAGCTTTCTAGCTGGTTGACAGACAACATACGCCCAGGCAGACAGGCAGGCAGACAGGCAGGCAGACAGGCAGGCAGACAGACACACACACACACACACAGACACACACACAGACACACACACACTCATACAAACGCCTATTGACATGACACACATTGTATAGGTAAGAGCTTTCTAGCTGGTTGACAGACAACATACGCCCAGGCAGACAGGCAGGCAGACAGACACACACACACACACACACACACACATACACACAAAAACGCTCAATGACAACACAAATTGTGCAGGAAAGAGCTTTCTAGCTGGTTGCCTTACATACACACACACACAAAGATGCTCAATGACACGACACATTGTACAGCAAAGAGCTTTCCAGCAATATGCCTTACTCAAACACAATCAATGACAAGACACACATTGTGCAGGAAAGAGCTTTCTAGTAGGTTGCCTTACACAAACACATTATTTACCGCTTGGAATGTGGCAACACTGTGCCGTCCTTTACAAGCTGCAGACATGAGAACAGAACCTAGCATAGGTGGGCGTATGTTCATTCATTTATCGCAAAACAAAAGCCGTAGAGAGACAAGCGTGCATCTTCTTGTTTTTTTTTTTTTTTACAATGAATGAACATTTCAGAAACACACCCAATGACCTGGACATACCACTGGAAACACAACGCGCACGTAATACCTGAATCACTGGGGTGAACAAACACGCAACTTCTGGCGGATGTGAAGAAGGAAATTCCAAGGGATGATTCACAACAGGGTTATTGTTAAGTTCTGTGGCGTAAACATTAGGGCGAAGCTCTCAATCAATCAATAATCTTCGTTATCAAATAACATGCCTGCTGGTGTATGTGATCATGTCTGTTACGTTCGTCTCTACAATTATCTATTCTGATGTTTAAGTTCAACTGCCTGGTATATTTTCTCACTATATCTATCCCCTGCATCTTCTTTCTGTGACCTTTCAATAGTCACATTATCTGTTCACTTACTCCCTTCTCATTACTTACTTTTCTTCACTATTCTTTGCCTCTGTTCTCTTTCAGGAAGGCGGAGCATTCAATTTATTACTCTGAAGTCTCCTGCATGGTACACATCGCTGTCATTTCTGATTCATTAATCAATCTTCATGGCTTATAAAAAAAATAAATAAATAAATAAAGTGCACCCGTCACGTAAAGTGGCGTATAGGGAATATGGTGTTAGTGACCATAAATTTTACAGACCTTCGGCACATGCTTTTTGGGGTAATGTGGTTGGTATTGCGCCCGTGCCGCTTTACTTTCTCATTAAAGTATCCATTAAAGGCTGGGTGAACCTGGAAGCCGTCGGTTGGGATCGAACCCTACCTCTTGTCCTTTGTAGTCCAGTTCACTAACCACAGAGCTATCGCGGCTCTCTTTCTTGACTTATATGCCCCTTTATTCCAGCTGTTTTTGGACGTTAAGACTCTATGAGGGATGCTGTCTGGTGGTGATCGCGTTACACGTCCGGATCTTCAAAAAAGTTAATTTCCATCACCAATTAACTAGCCCTCATTACGTGGCCTACACATTATGATTATTTCCACCTGATGTTAGAAACTGGATTTTATTGTGCCGCAACATCCTATATCCATTAATGCAATCCATTTGTTGACAATAGAAACAAGAAAAAGAGTTCTTAAGTGTTATGTAGAGCCAGTATTAACATATGGATGTGAATCATGGACAATAGGACAACAGACAAGAAAATCACTGGAGTCTGTAGAAATGTGGTTTTACAAGAAGAGTAATGAAAATGTTCTGAAAGAGGAAAGCAAAAAGAGAGCTAATTTGCAATATTAGGAAGAGACAATCATAATTTGTTTGGCCATGTAATGAGAAGAGAACAACTGGAATATATTGTAACAAATGGGAAAATTGAGGGACAAAGAGATAGAGGGAAGCAAAGAGAAAAGATACCAGACAGCTTAAGAGAATTGTTTGGCACAAGGTAAACAACAGAAATGATAAATAGCTGTCGAGATCGAAAGTTGTGGAGAGACATGATCACCTACGTCAGCAGGCACGGTACTTGATGATGATGAACATCCTTTAGCTCATTATCGTTGCTCTTGCCAGCTGTCCGCGATATACTGTACATTCTTCTATAAAACCACAACAGATTGGCCTCCAAGTATCCTGTTTCCTATATTAGAATTAAAACTAACGGAAGGATTCATCCAACGACATATAATAGAATGTCTTATCGATCACAATTTTCTAGACATCAGAACTTACATTGATCACGAAAAGGCTGGTACGCCTGGAGTCTTCCATGGTTCCCTATAGTTTGTTGTGCAATAAGTTCAAGCGCATGTAAAATATCTTAAGGGGACCATTGGGGCTACGTGCTAGAATGTAGTTACGCCAGTGTCAAGTTAAGGGCGGTTCAAAACTGATAAAGTCAGGTAAAAATTACCCCATCCCATACACCTGAGATATTGCTAGACATGAACTGAGTTTATCGTTTAGAGGCATTATCTTCCATGCATTATGACATTTTTTTTTAACAGGTACTTCCATTTTTTGTTTTCTTTTGGAGTACATGTCATCAATTGTCACGCAAGTCTTCTTTTCGTGCTCTCAACACAGCGGACTGATTAGCACCACAAATAGATTGGCAATAGTTAATTACTAAAAGCTGGTCGACAAACAAAAACAGTGACGCTGAAGTCTCTACTGTCGCGACTTCTTCACATTGTCTGTACTAGTAGCCTTGCTTGAATTACATTTTCTGTTACGTTTTGCAAGTCTAGAAAAACAACGTATATGCAATGTAGAATAGTATAAAATGTTTAATTTACTTTGTGGGTCACCACAGGTATTTCTCAATAAAGATGTTCAAGAAGCAATTCAAACACGTTTGACATACTTTTACCAAAACACGAAATGCAAACATAATAAAAGTGATGTGAAATAGCTTCTAATGTTTATGACAGAAAACAGTGCGAAATATGAAAAACGATGAGTTTTCTGTCTGTCTTTTTATAGGGGGTTAAGGCAAAGAAATGCAAATGAATGCATAAAAATGCGAAGCTGCAGTAAAGCTGAATATGAGGAAAAATTTAAAAAAATGGTATGTTAGAAGCTTTACGTGATAAGTGGACGACACAGACTAAACGACGTTTCGGCCCAATACGCCTTCAGCAGGAACAAACAAGAAAAACACACACACAAAACTAATAACGAAACATTCAAAACAAAAATATTCGAAAAGGTATATGGACTGTCTTTTTATATCTGGTCTATTTAGTTTTAACGTTACGTGTTGTAGAAAAGATGTATATTTATTCTTATAGACAGTTCTAGTTCTAGAATCTTGATAAATGATGAGCGAGACAACTACAATTAGTTGATGAAATTTAAAACAAAAACGTTTAAATGAAAAGAGTCTGAAGTTTCAAATACTTTGATTGAGCGGTCTCCAAGCAAGAAACATCGGCTAGAGTTGCACACACTGCAACAGCCGAAACACGACAAGCCGTTAATTGAAAGATAACAACATTTTTATATATTATATAACATAATTTTAATGCCATGAAAAATATACTAACAACACAACAAATAACACCAGGGCTGAAACTAAGAATAGCAAAATGTTACTACATCTCAATATTCCTGTATGGTGCCGAAACATGGACATTAGACAAGAAAACAGAACAGAATACTGAAGTCTTTCAAACGTGGATCTATAGAAGAATTGATAGAATTGGATGGAAAGGAAAGAAAACAAACGATGAAGTTTTAAAACAACTAAAAATAAAAAGAGAACTACTAAATACAATTCAGAAAAGACAAATGAAATTTTTCGGGCATGTTAAAAGACACAACAAACTAATAAAAGTAATATTTCAAGGGAAAATACAAGGTAAAAGAGGCAGAATCAGACCAAGACTAACATTGACGAGCAACATCAAAAGATGGACAAGTCAACCTATGACAATCTGCACCATCAAAGCAAGAGACAGAGTGAAATGGCGCTCCATGGTAGCCAACCTTCGTTGCGGGGACGGCACTCAATGATGATGATGAAAAACATCACTTTCATCTCCAAGATCAGGCTGAATCAACCTTTAACTATATTAATATATCTTTGTTGTTGTGGATCCAGCGGCCTGTGAGCTGACGCCCTTCGACCTAATTCATATTTCTTCAAGCTGCGTCACGTGAGCCTGTAAGCAGTTCTAGTGGGGTGGAGAAGGGGATGGGGGAAGTGAATAGAATATAAACCATATATATGAGATAACCACTGTTATCAAGTGCTGTGCCTGCTGGAATATGAGATCATATCTCACTCATAATTCTATTTCCGTAGTTTATCAGTTACTGGTCTTTGCATTCCATCAAACCACTCGAAACATTAGTATCTTCTGCTCTTCTCTCAATCTCTTCTTCATTCAAATTCCCCCCCCCCCCATTTTTCGCATTACATTCCAGCTGTTTCCTGTTCATTGTGCCATCAAAATTAAAAAATGCTTGCTTGCCAAAACTGTAATTTTCAAAGATGGATTGTAAATATATTTTCTTTTATTTTCTATAATGAAGTCTGCGTCTGAACTTTTTGCATCTTATCTTCATCTGAAATTAAAATCGTTCTTGTGTATTTGAATTTACTGACCTCCGGTAATACTGCCTCCATTTCTTTAATTGTACTTTTCGGGTATGTGTTCTTCTTTATTTTAATTCTGTGTTTCAAATTGCCAAGTTATGGCGATACATCAGAAGAAGTGTTATAGTAAGATTCCGCGCATCGTCATGTGTTGACAATGTCACCAACAATGGTGGCAGGATTCAGCGAACAAGTGAACTGCTAGAGAACGAAGAATGTAAAGGGCAGAAGAAAATGAAATGAGATTAGAAGAAAACATTGACGATTAGAGAGATGTCTGGGTGTGTCGACTCATGAGAAGAAAAATAACAATCTTAAGACATGTTCCCATTACTGGGGTCTGCCAAGAGAACTTATTGGACCTGAGAATACATGCCGCTTGTCCAATGCGAACTGTTCGGGTCTGAGTTTTCATTTATAATTATCTCCATGTTTCATGGCCATATAATAGGACCGACTTAACAATGGAGTTGAACAATTTTATTTTTGTATTTAACCTAATTTCTTTGGATTTCCATATGTTAACCACAGCAACGAATGCTTCTCTTTTGCTTTTGTTATCCTTATATTGGTATCATTCTCTGTTCCACTCTTTTTGTCTATATTACTGCCCAGATATATATAAGACTATACGTCTAGTAGAGGTATTGTTATTTAGTTATTGCCAACTGCATTAATTCTCATAATTTTGGTCATCTCTATTTTCAGTCCCATCTGTTGTGACCTCTCATCATGTATGCTCATTTTATCTTGCATCTGTTGATGATTATGTGATTGAAGAGCTATATCATCAGCAAAGTCTAAGTCATTAAATTTTATAGTGACTACTGGATTTAATTTCTGTTGTTCTGAGTTCTTTTAATAATCCAATCTATGGCCAGTAGAAAGAGAAATGGAGAAAGGAGGCATCCCTGCTTTACTCTTGTAGAAATATACTCTAAACTGTCCTAATGATATTCTAAACAGTGAAGACTATCATGATAATATTTTCCACTGCTACAAATTGGTTCAGAGTAAAAGCTTTAAATACATTTCAAGTACATTTTTTTTTCTAGAACTATAACAACGCTTTCTTTTCACGGACATTCTTGACAGAATTTAAGAATCCACATTTGAGTGTCTTAGCACGGCTAGAAATTCTTCTGTCGCCCACACGTAAGATGGATTCGCCCAATAGTAGGCGGTACCGCCCAGGATGAAGAACACTAGGCTATTCAATCGACTAGCGTGTTAGGTCATGATTAAAACGTGTTATCAAATAATAAATGCAAACTCTACACCAGCTCAAACGTTCATTATAATCTAAACAACTGTTGGAACAGGTGCACAATCAGTGCACACCGCAATGTCATTAATTTATATTTCATATCTGTTCATAAATGAATCCTTATCTCACGTATTTCACAAAATAATCTTTATAGCAAATTGTGTCAGTGGGATCACTAGATTGCAATGGAATGCTTTGATGATGATGATGGGGTAATTCTGATGGTTAAGACAGGCTCAATTTTACATCAGTTTGAATGTGAATTTGCGAGGGCGTAGCTTTTATTTGCTCAAAACATGAAAAGATCTAGGTCATTGAGCCGCTGAGAAATTGCGGAAACTTGTCTAAACATGGTACATTAAGTGTGTTATAAAAAATCGGCAATTTTAATGTTAATTATAAGTATGACTTTTATTTACATTACTATCGTTTAAGTGCGCCCTGCGGATATACGAGTAGTTTAGTTCTTTTGTTTATGGGTGTATTAATCTCCTGTCAGTGTGTAATGTATACTTGAGCAGATATTCACATCGCGATATCTGTAGTACACGTCAGCCTCAGTCTGGGTTCAATTCCCAAATGTGAATATTTTTCAAAACCAACTTTGATTCGGAATTCACCAAGTCTGTAAATGTGTACCAGGTCTTTCGTTTGTAAAAGTAGAGCGTCTTGGCGTGACACTGACTATACTACCGATAAATGTGTTTACGTAAATGACAGATATGGATGATAACATTACACTCACTATGACCACAGGGTGTTACGGAACTCCTTACTTTTACTTTACTAATGAAAACGGGTACCTGATTTCTTTTTTGGAAAGAAAAACGGCAATGGCATAATCATCATCACCATAATCATGTACCAAGGCTGCTGGCGTAGGTGCTCATGCCTCTCTACAGCTTTCGATCTCGACAGTTATCTATAATTTTGACTTTCTTCCAAGTCATTCTCTTAAGCTGTCTGGTATCGTTTATCTTTACTTCCCTCTATTTCTTTGTCCTTCAATTTTCCCAGTTGTTATAATATATTCCAGCTGTTCCCTTCTTATAACATGGCTAAAAAATGATGACTGTTTCTTCCTAATATTGGATATGAACTCTCTTTTTGCTTTGGCCTCTATGAGAACGTTTTCATTGCTCTTCTTAGCTGTCCATGATATTCTCAACATTCTTCTGTAAAACCACATTTCTACAACCTCTAGTGATTTTCTTGCATGTTGCGCTATTGTCCATGATTGAAATCCGTATGTTAAGACTGACTCTACATAATATTTAAGAACTCATTTTCGTGTTTATATTGTCAAAAAATAATTGCATTTGTAGACACACAAAGTTTCACAAGACACACACGGTCTCACAGACACACAAGGTCTCACATATACACAAGGTCTCACAGACACACAAGGTCTCACACACGGTCTCATAGACACAGACGGTCTCAGAGAAAAAAAATGCCGAAAAAACTAGACTACTAATGGCCGCTAACTGGCTAAAAATGGTTAAATTAGAATTTATATCCACGTTGAAGACAGGTGTGTCGGGCTGAAAGAAGCAGATATCGCGGGATGGCGTAACTAGCGACTTAACGCACCAACGCCAATATAACATGAGAACGCTAAGAAAAATGACGAAGAAGCGGAAGCAGTTAATTTATCTACAAAATAATTACTGCAAATGAAAGTGTTTTTCGAGAAGAAAAATGCTTCTGAAGTTAAAGAAAATGTATGTTTAAATAATAAAAAAAATAAACAACAACAGCAAAATACAGAAAGTAATAACAGTTTCTAAATCAAAGCTAGATATCACAGAAATGAATGTTTTTTTTTTTCTTTTTTGTAAATTAAGGTGTGGTGGGATAAGTAAGCTAGGTCATTTTTAAAAAAAGGGGTGGGGAGGAGAGGAAATAAATGTGTAGAAAATACATTTTCTAGAACAACGAATTGAAGACAACAACAATTAATAAGCTTATAAATATTATTGAATGTCCTTAAGACCCATTTTCTCCCGAAAAAAAAAGAAATGTCTATCTGATCATTTTGCATTACAATTAATGAATACACACATACATACATACATAATGATGGTTGTATGATGATGACTATACGTTCATAATGATTGTGATAAGAGTATGATAATTGTGATAATAGTATGATAATTGTGATAATAGTATGATAATTGTGATAATAGTATGATAATTGTGATAATAGTATGATAATTGTGATAATAGTATGATAATTGTGATAAGAGTATGATAATTGTGATAATAGTATGATAATTGTGATAAGAGTATGATAATTGTGATAATAGTATGATAATTGTGATAATAGTATGATAATTGTGATAATAGTATGATAATTGTGATAATAGTATGATAATTGTGATAATAGTATGATAATTGTGATAATAGTATGATAATTGTGATAAGAGTATGATAATTGTGATAATAGTATGATAATTGTGATAAGAGTATGATAATTTTGATAATAGTATGATAATTGTGATAAGAGTATGATAATTGTGATAATAGTATGATAATTGTGATAATAGTATGATAATTGTGATAAGAGTATGATAATTGTGATAATAGTATGATAATTGTGATAATAGTATGATAATTGTGATAATAGTATGATAATTGTGATAATAGTATGATAATTGTGATAATAATTATCTGATGATGACGATAAGCGATTGTTGGAAAACTAAGAAAAGCGTGTGGCTTTGATGGTTTAGTTTCAGTTAAAAGTTGTCAGGTCCCTGATCGTCCAGAAGTAAAGGTCACAACAAAGAAGTAAATGGGCCTCTCTAAAGTTATTAAAATAAGCGGGGTAGTATTAAAATAGGTCAATTATTAAAATATCTTAATTAAAAAATGATGAAGTCTTAAAAGAACTAAAAATGAAAAGAGAACTACTAAACACAACTCAAACAAGACAAATGCGATTTTTAGGTCATGTTAAAACACACAACAGCCTACTAAAAGTAATCCTGGAGGGGAAAATACAAGGTAAAAGAGGCAGAGGCAGACCAAGACTAACATGGACGAGTAACATCAAAAGATGGACAAACCAGCCTATGACAACCTGCACCATCAAAGCAAGAGACAGAGCAAAATCAAAATGGCGCTCCATGGTAGCCAACCTTCGTTGCGGAGATGGCACTCGATGATGATGAGTTACACAAAAAAAAACCCGTCACGCGAATAAGGAATATGGCGTATAAAGAATATGGTGTTAGTGAGCATCATTTTTACAGACCTTCGGCACATGATTTTGGGGGTAATGTTATCGGTGTCGCTTTAAAAACCTCCACCCACCCCCCCCCCCCTCTCAACCCCCTAAAAAAAATTCCTGTACCCATTTAAGGCTAAAATATCCTAGAATTAAAATAAAATGGTAGATAAAAAGCACATGTGCTGCTTACGATTAGTTCAGACAAAGACGTCATTTCAAGGAGTGAACAATGTACATGCAACATATATTTATTAATGAAAGTAAGAAAATAAAGAGGTCTTCATTCTTATGAAGAACCAGTCTTGAATTATGATAGGAGATCATGGACAGACAATAGAGAAGAACATTTTTAGTGGCCACCGTGGTGTGATTTTACGGAATAGTGTTGAGAGTTCTATTGAAGATAGAATTAACTAGTTCTAACTAGTCAATAAGGAGAGTTCTATGGAAAGATACAATTAACTAGTTCTAACTAGTTAAAAAGGAGAATTCTATGGAACTAACGAAAGAGAAGTCAAAGCCAAAAATATTGCTCGTATGTATTACCAACTTAATGAGGAAACAGACGTCAGGTTTGGTCGTCTAAAGAGGTCGTTTAATGGGGTCATATGATGAGAAAGACACGGTTTTTTGGAAAATCCAGAAATAGAAGGAAAAAGAGTAACGATACTAAACAGCTTTGAAAGATAACAACCGCAGAAATTATGTAAAGCTGAAGAGATAGAGAGTTCTGGACAGACATGATCACCTACGCCAGCACGCACATTACTCAAGTAACGATAACTCTCAATGACTGCGGCATTTTCGTAATCAAATCAAATATTGAAGTACGATTGAAGAATTAGAACAGAACTTAAGATATTAAATTGCAGTTTGGTTGGTTACATAAGTAAAACAATTGACAATAAATTTGAGCAAATTTCTTTGTTATGTAACCATATTCGAAAAATAGGCATCAGATCTGAAAATTAGAGACTCCTAGTTGACTGTGTGTGTAAGGGTCAGTGAAATATGCTAATAATAAAACTCTTCAAGATCCTATTTCACTTCTACGAGGTGGCTACGGAAACGAGTCCGGCCAAGCGAGTATCCAGTATCAAAAGATGCCTTGTTGAAGTCGGGTGTATTGCGCCAAAGGCGTAGAATATCAGTCTGTTGTAAACGACAACAGGAGAAACATCAACGCCTACGTGGCGTCACGGTACGGGCAAACGATTAACAACAGTGGTCATTAAGCGAACGTAGGGAGAAAGAAAGAAATTATGAAATATTTTTTAAAGGAAGGAAGGGGAGAAAGAAGGAAGGGAAGGAGGGGAGGGGAGGGGAGGGGAAGGAAGGAAGGAAGGAAGGAAGGAAGGAAGGAAGGAAGGAAGGAAGGAAGGAAGGAAGGAAGGAAGGAAGGAAGGAAGGAAGGAAGGAATGAAGGAAGGAAGGAAGGGTTTCTAATGCGTATGTGTGTTTGCTTAACACTGTGCTTAATTGTGAATTTAAAAAAAACTTCTAAGTAAATTGCAACTAATTTAATTAAACAAACCTAATCGTTTATCTACCAAACACGCAGCAATTGTAAACACAGCAGAAGCTGAAACAATCATTCCAAAAATACATTGCACCAGTAAAATGAGTAGGCCATCAAAGACAAAACAAAACTGTGATCGACGTACGTTATTTGATATAATAAACAACGGACAAGAAAAAGGCACGCACACGAGACAAGAATTATGAGTTCATTTATAGGGCAGATATATGCTCCCGTGGATATTGTTGAGATTTGGGGTTAATATCCTTGCTCAAGGCGTGTTTTGGGAAGCTGGCATATTAATAGACAAAGTACGGGCGTATTAATAGAAAAAGTACGCTGGCGTATTAATAGACAAAGTACGGACGTATTTTGCCCCTGCTGCCTATCTGTTGTAGGTTAGGAAATCTGCAGTGCTTTTCTAGTGCATGTGGGCTTTATGGTTGCAGCAAGAAAAATTATGAGACCTCACTTGTACGCGTCTGATTACTATCTGGACTGACAAACTAAATTAATGAAACTCACTGACTGACTAACTAAATAACTGACTGTCTGACTGACTAGCGGACTAACTAAATACTTTACTGTCTAACTGCCTAACTAAATAACTGGCCAACTAACTGACTTACTAACTAAATAACTGACTGTCTGACTGAATAGCGGACTAACTAAATAACTGGCCAACTAACTGACTTACTAACTAAATAACCGGGTGACTGGCTAACTTCCTACTCAATGACTGGCTGATTGACTAAATTACTGACTGATTAAATCACAGAATGTTGCAACCAACCTGTTCATCTTTTTTACGACATAAGGTTATATAAAAGAACGCAGAACGTTAAAGTTTAAGTTTAGAGTGTTATCAAAGATTGGTGAAGCAGAAAGAAGTGAAGAACGAAAGAAAGGAAAGAAAAAAGAAAGAAAGAAAAAATAGATTAAGAGTTAGAAAAGAGAGAGAGAGGAAAATGTGAAAGAGAGAAAAGGTTTAATAAATATGAGAGTGTGAAAATACATGATGAAGTGATGAGTGGCAGAAAGTTATGGAATAAAGAAAGAGATGTGAGAGAAAAGGAAGAGTGAAGTTTGGAATTAAATTTAGATTGGCTATTAGAGATAATACTTGAAAATACTTGGTATAGCGTGGAACGAATTCAGAACAAACGAAGAAATTAGAGAAATCGCCAATCAACCACTTATAACTTCAGTAATCAAGGCGATGGTAATATGTTGGTTATGTGATGATGAGAGATAATAACCGAATAATAAAGCAAATCCTCATGTGGGTAACAACAGGTAAATGGAAAAGAGGCCGACCCAGAGAGACACTGAGAAGAACATTGATCAAAGAGGCAAGAGCAGCAGGAATCGGTTCCATCGGTGAGATAAGGTTGCTTGCACAGAACAGAGACAAATGGCGAGACTTGATAAAATATATTTAGAAGAATTGAAAACTGCTAGAATAAAAATTTAGATAAGAGAAAGAGTATCTGGGTCTATGCCCTTTGGGCCGGCTACAGCTCGAAATGTCAATAGATAGATAGATAGATTAGAGACAGGATTTGTTAAGAGATGAGGCAAAAATTGCCATTAAAAAGGAAAGGGAGTTGATAAATTGATGCAAATGAGAAGTAAAAATGAAAATAAATCACACAATACATTTGGAAGATAAACTGAGAAAACAATTCCAGAGTTTTTGTGAGGACATGAAAAGCCTTGCTCGTTCGTTGAAAGCTGTCAACGACTAACTACTAACGGGTTGGTCGATGCATGTGAGCAGGCAAAAGATCGTTTACATCTACACCCAATGATCCATGTACGGGGTTTCTTCTACCTAAATAAATTAAGTAAAAGTTAAAATGGAAAAATATAAATAGATAAATATATAGAGAGAATAATAATGACTATCCTTCGACGTGCTCGGGTTAAAATCTTCAACACTTCTTTCTATAAAAAACTTTGCTTGTGTGCTCGGTAATTCAAGCACACTTTTAGCATTCCGCGTGCGTGCGTGCGTGAGTGCGCGTGTGTTTGTGCGCGTGTGTGTATAGATATATCACAACGCAACAATTATTATTGGCACAATTTTTCATGATTCGATTTTTTATTTTCAAAATATTGAAATTCCCGATTTTCAACTAAAAATAAAATCTTGAAATTCCCGATTTTTAACTAAAAATAACATCTCAAAATTCCATAATTGTTGTTTGTTCGTTCGTTCGCTTTCGTCAGCTTTGACCTCTGACGAAGTCCCACCCACTCAATTTGTGGGACTGAATTTTGCGTGTAAAGTCTGTTTTTATCCCATTACAGGATGCCCCTCGCCATGCAGGCAGATTTACTCCGACTTCAGAGGTACTAATTTTTAGGGAATTAGTAAAACCCAGGTGTCCTCGCCAGGGTACGAACCCCGGCTGTTGCCGTGGCAAGCCAACCGCCTATCGATTGCGCTAACCGGACACCCATTGTTGTTTGTAAAATAATGAAACGCCCTATTGCTGATTATCAAAAAATTGTTAAATGTTGCTTATCTTTAACATATTCTGGTTTAATTTTGAATATAATTTCCAAAAATAAACATACACTCATCATCATCATCATCATATGCCATACCGTTTGGCGCAGGCGCTCATGTCCTTCCACAATCTTCTATCCACAGTGCAGACCAGAGCAGTTCTATCAATTGTGTTGCTGACTGTTTTCCATGCCATTACATTAAGTTGTCTAGTATCTTCTCACCTTGTCGTCTGCGATCTCTTTTTTCATGTATTTTGCCAGTAAGTATTCCAACTTTCCTCTTCTCATGATGTGCCCCAAAAATGTTGATTGTTTCTTTCTGATGTTTTTAGGGGCTCCCTTTTTGTGTTGGCCTCTTTGAGAGTGTCATCATTTGTCTGCTTAGCGTTCCAGTGAACTTTCAATATTTTTCTGAGAAATTCCATCTCTGTGGCCTCTAATCGTCTTTTCATTTGTTTGTCTACTATCCATGATTCGCTTCAATAGGTCAGAATTGGCTCTATAAAGCAGTCTTTCTCACTTCTATTGACATAGATTTCTTGCATGAGACGTTTTTCTTTTTCTGAAATGCTATTTTGGTCTGAGCTATTCTGACTTTTTTTTTATTTCTGTGGTGCATCTTCCATCTGATATTATTTTTGGGCCCAAGTGTTTGACTCGTTGCACTTGTTTTGCACTATTGCATTTATATATCTAAACAAAGCAATAAACGAGTAATTCTTCTCTTTTCTCTTTTCACTGATACCTAAAAGGTGTCGTGGTTTATATCATTTGTCGTTATTGAGCTGCTCGAACTGTCTGAATTAGTGATTTTCCTTTGTTGGCACATGTCTCTGTCACTGCATCTATCCATCTTCTTCTGGGTCTTCCTCTTGGTCTTTTTCCATGTATTCTCGAGAAGAACGCCCTTGATGGAGATTGGTGAGGATTCATTCTGACCAGTTGGCCAAACCATTTAAGTTGTTGTTGTTCTATATATTCTTGGCAGGGTTTAGTTCCTACCATTTTTCTTATGGTTTCATTTGGTATTCTATCTCTTCTTGTGTTGTGTCTTGCTTTTCTCAAGCATCGCATCTCACATGATGAGTAATTACTTAAGTCAAAATGTATGAAATGTATGGAATTAGCAGCTCTTTATATGAAACATAATAAACAAGAAGGTACAAAAGAGAACAAACAAGTGCATAAGAAACAAGACAAAAACTTACCATTCACACAACGAAACCTGTCACAACAGGACCCAGGTAACCGTGAAGCTCGTGACGTGACCTGAACTTGAAAGCCGGGAGGGCACCACACATTCTCGCACAGATCCTCCGATGAGCAAGTACATCTAGCATATAAAACGGCGGGATAAATAATGTGATCATTTGAATTGTTAACTTAATTACTACAGACCGTTTCATGTTAATGATGTTTTAAAAATGTAAAGAGCCACGTCACGCCAAGCGGCGTATCGTGAATATGATGTTAGTGGCTATAATGTTTATAGACCTTCGGCACAGGAATTTTAGGTAATGTGTTCGGTATTACGCCAGTGTCGCTTTACCTTCCCAGAAAATAAGCGGAACCCATTTAAGGCTGGGTGAACCCGGAAGCCGTCGATCAGAATCGAACCCGACCTCTAGATCTTTGTAGTCCAGTTCACTAACGACTGAGCTCAATAATGATGTGGGTAATCAATATTTAGTTTCTTGCCATGTTTTTTTTTTTTTTTATTATTAAACAAAGTATATGGCCAGAATAGAGGAATCATTTTTGACACATGCTGGACATTACGACTGATAGTGGTTGACAGTTTTATCAAAATGAGTGTACATCGAACACACAGGTCGGATGTGGCCGGTTAAGCTAAATGAAAATATGACCCTCACTGTTACAAACATCAGAATGTAGCTGTCATAGATTACATTATAAACAAATATGAGGTCTGAATCGGCCCTACACAATAATTGGTATGTGTTAACATTTAGTTTGTTATTATGTTCCGTTAGTGTTTAATGAATTAACATTTATGTTTACAGGTTTGTTAAGACTTAACCGATCCACTCGTGTTCAGGTTTATCACTGATATTTTAGTTTCCTTGCTAATTTTCTCATTTCAGAAATATGATTTGTGTATCATTCTTCTATTGTAGATTCAAACCGAATAATAAAAAAAAATACGTTATAGCGTAATATTAACAACATTAGTGATGAAAATATGACAAGATTATGAGGGAATATGGTATAATGATTATGGAAATGCAACCAGAAATTCAAACAAAATATCTGTTAAAATGATTTAAGTAATGGAAATTAGAAACGAACAATATAAAGCAATAGAGATAATAATTTATCAAAGTGGTTGAGTGAAGCGAGATAAACATTGGAAATATAAACACATTATTTCAATCAACTTCTTACTATTATAACCAAAGAGGAAGATTGCACCAAGATCGATATTAGACCGCCCATTGTATATGAAATTAAAGAAGTCAAAATAACAGATCCTGAATACATATTTCAAAGCACATAATTCAGATGACATACATTCTGAATTAATGAAGTCTGCGATAGTCAGATTAATCTGGCTCTATCAAAACATAAATGTAGATTAACTTCGAGACATCTCAGGATTGGTGGAGGTCAGAAAAGTCTTGCTACATCAAACATAAATGTAGACCAACTTCGAGACTCCTCAGGTCTGGTGGAGGTCAGAAAAGTCTTGCTACATCAAACATAAATGTAGACCAACTTCGAGACTTCTCGGGTCTGGTGGAGGTCAGAAGAGTCTTGCTACATCAAACATAAATGTAGACCACCTTCGAGACATCTCTTTTCTGGTGGAAGTCAAAAAAGTCTTGCTAAATCAAACATAAATGTAGACCAACTTCGAAACATCCCAGGACTGGTGGAGGTAAGAAAAGTCTGCCTACATCAAATATAGATGTAGATATAGAAATATAGATATAGATCAACTTCTAGACATTCTAGGGCTGGTGGAAGTCAAAATAGTTTAGCTACATGAAAGCATAAATGTAGACGAAATTCGAGGCATCCTGGGACTGGTGGAGGTCACAATAGTCTGGCTACATCAAACATAAATGTAGACCAACTTCGAGACATATCAGAACTGGTGGAGGTCAAAATAGTTTGGCTACATCAAACATAAATGTAGACCAACTTCGAGACATTTCAGAACTGGTGGTGGTCACAATAGTCTGGCTACATCAAACATAAATTTAGATCAACTTCGAGACATCCTAGGAATGGTGGTGGTCAGAATCGTCTGGCTACATCAAACATAAATGTAGACCAACTTCGAGACATATCAGAGTTGTAGGATGTCCCCATCTGGAACAAGCAAGTGCACAAGAGATTGCAAACAAAGTGGAAGAAGAATATCAATTTCTACGTTACAGTGCCTCATATTGTACTGTACACAACAAGGCTTATAGAGATCTGCGATCTTCGGTCATGTAGGCTTCAGAACGACGTTTTTGTGTTTGTTCACTCGGTCTGCCATTCATTTTTTATCCACCCCCTCCCCCCTCTTTCTCACTTCTGACACAAGAAGTTAACTGTGAATTACTCCACTTTTTCACCCAATGCGCTGTCCGGAATTTCGATTCTAAATCAAAGATTTTGCAAATGTTTACGATGGTTCCTCTGTATAATTCCACAGTTTCGGCACAGATGACTACTTTAGCAATAAGTCATTTAATTACGAGGACGTAAAATCGTTCCACCACAAACAAAAGACTGCGGTGCAACTCGCTAGCTTGGCGATAAACAGGACG
Source organism: Megaustenia siamemsis (assembly GCA_032433765.1). Classification (NCBI taxonomy): domain Eukaryota; kingdom Metazoa; phylum Mollusca; class Gastropoda; order Stylommatophora; family Ariophantidae; genus Megaustenia; species Megaustenia siamemsis. Next base: position 65,369,166 of record JAVIAB010000124.1, read on the forward strand.
TCGGTTTGATTTCAGCTTGACCCTCTGCAGTCAGCCTAAATGAAATTAAAATGCTCACTAAGTTGGAAAGACAATAACAGTGAGAAAAAGTAATGGCTTCCTCAACGCCGAATGATGTGGCCTAAGTAAGTTTACTTCTACGGCAGCAGATACAGTACCTGATGATGATGATGATGATGATGATAATGATGATGATGATGATAATGATGATGATAATGATGATGATAATGATGAGGATAATGATGATGATAATGATGATATGCCATAAATTACAGTCTTCATATCCATCGAGAGTTATCGTTCACAGGAGCTAGAAAACGTAAAAGCTGACGAAGAAAACAAAATGAAATCAAATATTTTCCAGTATATTTTCTGGATGGTCTAGAGGTAACACGTCGGCCCCTGGATAAAGAAGCTTCCGGATGCGATTCCCACCACAGGCATGGAAAATAAAATTTTTTTTTAAATAATAAAATCGAATCTGTGGCTTTACCTCCCCTGGTCTCTGGGTAGTGAGATCCGATGTAAGGCTCTCTCGGAAAACCGCGAAGAACAGGAGGTCCCTTGTGCATTATGCACACGTTAAAGAACCATTGACAGTTAGAAATCGAAAAGAGTAGGGCAAAAATGGCCGCTGCCAGGGCAAAATTAATTGGAAATATCTACCGGAAGAGGTTACAATTCTTAAAAATGAGAACAAAAATATGGGAGTACCTTTGAAGTTTGAGAATATATGCCTGTATGGCTGGAGACGCCTGGGCACACGGCTTCCAGTGAAAAAAATAGGAAAAGTTATAGTCAAGCAAAATTCAGGCTCTCGAAACTTCGCTAGAGATATAAAGCTGGCGAACGCAGACATATAACATCAAGGAATTGCCAGATCTCTACTACGGCAGTTTATAGAAAGCAGCAACAGATTATGAATACATCAGGTTGTCTGTTGATGGCACGATGATGTTGCGGTATTCAAGATAGACAAGACAAGTAAAACGTGTCACTTTTCTTAACATCTTATTAATACAAGTCCACAAAGGATTGAAGATATTCATTTCCCTAATTGATATAAAGTTTATTGATTCCATACTCTAGTGCAAATATCGTTTGTCTATTAATGTGTACCTAACCACGACATACCAATATAGAAGATCCATTTTTTTTCTGCTAGAATGTAGTGAGTTCTTATGGTAGAGGTTCTGGCACTAAGTCAATGTTTGTTTGTGTTGAGAATCAAAGAGGTCGCGCTAACGACTGTGGACATAGCAAACTTTGAGCAAACTTCTCTTACAAAAGTCTTTGCAAGAGAGAAAAACTGTGCGATGTTAGAGCCTGGGTGAAACCTTTCCATGTCTTCACGGCAAACAGTCAAATTTGTTTTGAGTGGTATGTGTTGAGAGGTTTGGAACATTAGCCAAAAACTAGTTGTGTTTTTGAAGGTAATGTGTAAGGTGATCGAGTATAAGGTGTGTATAAATGACTTATATGAATATGCGTTTTATGAGATGTGTTGTAAGATGAATTTATGAGGTGTTCTGTAGGTAGAGTTTTATGAGGTTTGTTGTAAGATGAATTTATGAGGTGTGCTGTAATGTGAGTATTATGAATTGCGCTATAAGATGACTTTTATGAGGTGTGCTGAAAAGTGAGTTTCATGGGGTGCGCTGTAGGATGAATTTATGAGGTGTGTGTAAGATAAGTTTTATTAGGTGCATTGTATACGTTTAATGAGGTTCGGTGCAAGAATAGTTTTATGAGATTTGATGTAAGGTGGGTTTTATGGGGTGCAGTATAAAATTATAGTTTTTTTTTTTTTTTTATAGATATGCTGTAAGAAAGAAAGATTCCTGTAATGTCAACTAGTCCACTTTTTCTCAACATTGTTTTCTACCGTGGCCCCATTCCGACCTTGCTTTCTTCCCGTGTTCCCTCTTGACCTTTCATGAAAAATCTGACTTACGTATACGCTGTTTTTGTTTGTTTGTTTTTTTGTGTGTGTTTTTTTTGCCAATAGATCGTGACATATACATTATCCAAATGCTTCTGGTGGCACTTACGTGGTCGCATATTTTCAATGTGTAATACTGCAAATTAAGCACACGGGTTTTGTCTTGTCTTGCAGTAACGAGATTAACCCGTAGCCAAGACATTCGGCTTAGTCTTGTCGATTTTTTTTCTTTACCAAGGTGGTCATGATGTACTCAGTATCTATATATTTTAAGTTCATAATGTTATAAATAAATTTTGTGAGTGCATAATCTTAATGTAATGAACACATTTCTTTATTTACAAAATATACTACCACAAGAGCCGCGATAGCTCAGTGGTTAGTGAACTGGACTACAAAGGACAAGAGATAGGGTTCGATCCCAACCGACGGCTTCCGGGTTCACCCAGCCTTAAATGGGTACCGGATTTTTTTCTGGGAAAGTAAAGCAGCACGGGCGTAATACTGACCACATTACCCCAAAAATCATGTGCTGAAGGTCTGTAAAATATAGGGTCACTAACACCATATTTCCTTATACGCCACTTGGCGTGACGGGGGTACTTTACTTTACTTTTACTATCACATACTTTTGTAGACACTTACAAATCAAGGGATCACAATATACTTTACGATGTTAAGAAATTCAACTCCGCAACGCTAAAGGACTGTCAGAAGTTTCATTCTTTAGCGCTCTGATGGCAGACTTCTAAATGTTTTTTCATTCGTTCACACGGCTTGCAAAAAGAGAAGAGGACAGCGAGGTTAGGCAGTGATCGTTCACACGGCTTGCAAAAAGAGAAGAGGACAGCGAGGTTAGGCAGTGATCGTTCACACGGCTTGCAAAAAGAGAAGAGGACAGCGAGGTTAGGCAGTGATCGTTCACACGGCTTGCAAAAAGAGAAGAGGACAGCGAGGTTAGGCAGTGATCGTTCACACGGCTTGCAAAAAGAGAAGAGGACAGCGAGGTTAGGCAGTGATCGTTCACACGGCTTGCAAAAAGAGAAGAGGACAGCGAGGTTAGGCAGTGATCGTTCACACGGCTTGCAAAAAGAGAAGAGGACAGCGAGGTTAGGCAGTGATCGTTCACACGGCTTGCAAAAAGAGAAGAGGACAGCGAGGTTAGGCAGTGATCGTTCACACGGCTTGCAAAAAGAGAAGAGGACAGCGAGGTTAGGCAGTGATCGTTCACACGGCTTGCAAAAAGAGAAGAGGACAGCGAGGTTAGGCAGTGATCGTTCACACGGCTTGCAAAATGAGAAGAGGACAGCGAGGTTAGGCAGTGATCGTTCACACGGCTTGCAAAAAGAGAAGAGGACAGCGAGGTTAGGCAGTGATCGAGTAGGACGAAAAGGGGGGCGGTGGAAAGAGAAGTAGGAAAAAAAAATCAAGTTGCCGCAGACATCAACAGTGATCCGCTCATCAAGAATGATCACTTTTAAAGCCCGCCAAAAATTTCTGATGTGCGTCTCTTTTTTTAATTTTTCTCTTGGGCCGAAGGTAGCACGTGGAGAAACAGTCGTAGTTCCCCACAGTTGACGATTTATTCTCTAGTTCTCTATAAGTCTTGCTTGTTTCTTAGTCATATATCACTAAATGGGAAAAGGTGATACCAATGCGCTACTAGTGAAACAATTCACTAAATGGGAAAAGGTGATACCAATGCGCTACTAATGAAACAATTCACTAAATGGGAAAAGGTGATACCAATGCGCTACTAGTGAAACAATTTACTAAATGGGAAAAGCTGATACCAATGCGCTACTAGTGAAACAATTCACTAAATGGGAAAAGGTGATACCAATGCGCTACTAGTGAAACAATTCACTAAATGGGAAAAGGTGATATCAATGCGCTCTGGACTCTACAAACACAGGCATCAATATGCATGACCTCTTAGTCTCGTGCGGTGCCTTCCCGCCCCCCCCCCTCCCCCGTAATTATGCCGTTTTCACCCGCGGCCCCCTTGGAATGTTCCGTTGTCCCCTTAGAGGCAATATGGCCCCCCAGATTGAGAAACACTGAACTGGCGTGGCTGTGTTTCACGGTATATATTTTTGTGTTTGATCGGGGCGACCAGAACACCTCGTTACTATTTGCAGCGTACATGTGACATATATTCCTTAGCGTGATCAAAACACCCCGAGACATCCAAGATATAGGATAAATATTGCAAAGATAATTTTTTTTTGCCTTTTTTAATTAAAGATATTTTTTTTAAACAATAACTTTAATACGCACTTGAAGACTTTACAAATGATTTATATGACTTCTGTTTGTAACAGACCAGCAAAGTGTTAAACCACATGCTATACAACTTTAACTTCCAGTCAATATGGCTTATAGGCAGCAGGAACCATTGAAGCTCAGTCTGAAAAGTGTTCCTTGTTGCAGTTTCCTCATATTGCAAGTCCTTCTTGCTGCCGGAGCTACTGAGTTTAGTGCTCTGTGCACCCCGTGAGCTGTGTTTTTCATCCGGACCGTATTTTGATATTCCGACTGTTTACCATGAATGATGATATCGTATGGCGAAGGACAGTTCAGCTGCGTTCACTTTCGATGCCTCCTGGCCTTATGTAATTTGACTTGTGCTGTAGCTGCTGTGATGGGGACTGTCACTGCCTTTCATTGTTTGGATGCTTCAATGAGATGAATTTTAATTCGAATGATTCCACCGGCACGGGCGGTTCAGCAGTTATGGATTTTATAATTTTTTTGCAGTGATACCGGGGCCTTCGACTAACCATAACCATACTATATATCTTGTTCTATAAACTCTAGCTATGTTCTACTAGGGAATTATTTAAACAAAGTGTTTAGATTAAGAGCTACATTTAGGTAAAATTTTACAATGTATGGTACAGTAAAGAATGGCAATGTACCATGAATCTTGAACTTGATAAGAAATATAGAAGTATGCACGTTGAAAGCTAGTGTTAATTTGCACAGAGCGGACAGCAAAATTCCAGCGGTGGGAGATGATGAAAGTACAGAGATTCGGAGATAAAGAGCGGAGAGAAAACAATAATAAAAAAAGGACTTAAAATAAATCTGAAACCTTGTACGGGTAGGACAGTGCACATACTTCTTTGATGTTCAAGTGTTACTGAACCTTGAATGCTGAATTTGAAGTCAGGACATCATATTTTACACCACACCACACCACACCACACCACATTACATTACATTACATTACATTACATTACATTATATTATATTATATTATATTATATTATATTATATTATATTGAGCGGACAGGTTGGCTAGCTCCGCTGTCGTTGCAGACGGTCAACCAATCGATCGGGCGGACATCATCAATGCCCTCAGAGATGTGGAAAGGACACAGGACTTCGACAACCATGAGTCCACGTCATTCCTTCGGATGAAAGAGATGGGAGTTAAGATGGGCACAGACAGAAACGAGAAACTTAATGGCCGTGTAAGAAGACTTATCAACCAACATAGAACTGGAGTCGTCAGTCGCTGGACACTGCGAGACTTGCTGAGGAGGGGATCGGAGCACCTGCGGACATGTTCGGAATGCAATGATGATAACCGCTAATAACTCAATAACTCAATAACTCATATTTTATAGCCCGCCCCCGAAGGTAGTAGGTACCATACCTCACCTACCTTGAGATAATGGACCGCTACAAACGTGGCACAAGTCGGGTGCCTTCTGGCTCTGAAACAAATAGCTTCATCTCAAGATTGAAAGTCTACTAGAGTTTGACTTATATCTAACAATGAGGAGATCTTCAAATATTTAACTATTAACATGGTTTCCCTTAGATCTCCCAATGAGGAGATCTTGAAATATGTAACTATTAACATGGCTTCCCTTATATCTAACACCGAGGAGATCTTGGAATATGTAACTATTAACATGGTTTTTCCTTTATCTAACACTGAGGAGATCTTGAAATATGTAACTATTAACATGGTTTCCCTTATATCTAACACTGAAGAAAGCTTGAAATCTAACATTTAATATTTTTCTTATTTCTAACACTGCGAAAACCTTGCTATCTATTAAGGTTTTAGTCATCTCTCTCTCTCTCTCTCTCTCTCTCTCTCTCTCTCTCTCTCTCTCTCTCTCTCTTATTTTTTCTTTTGCCATAACGTGTTGCAGAGAAAGGGTATGTGTGGTTTTCTGGTATGGGCAGGGGTGATATTTTTGGTTATGACCAATTGCGAAGCTTTAGTTGTTATCTTGAAACTATTTGATATTCTGAATCTGGCTATCCACTAATTTCTTTGCCGCATTGTATCTTCCTTCCGCAGTGCAGCTTGCTATTTTCATGTAGTATGCTCGTGATGCAGGTTAGTGGTTATATTTCAATTTGATCAGATAACCAAACCATTTAACTCTTTCATGCTCTAGATAACCATTTAATTTAATTGTCTCTACCAATTATTTTCCGTTGGCGTTTAAACTATATATCCTAAACCGAACAGGACAAAAATATGCTTGGAATGTAAAATCCAAAACACCTCTTGATTTTTATTTGCTTGCAAATTAACACTACGCGAAATAATAATGAAAGGAACGTCAAATGTCCACAAGTAATTGTGTTGATTCGCCAAATGTGGTTGGGTGGTTTGATAATCGTTACAGCAAAGATACATCTGCAGGTTAACAGATAAAAGTTCCAATGAACCAGGTCTCGCGAAACTAGGAGGGAAATTTAGAGCAAATACGAGCTTGTGTATTCTGGGGCAAAATTATGCAGCGCCATTATCAGTAACAAAGGACAGGTTCGCTATCATGAAACCATATGTATATTACAAACCATGTTAACCTGGACATGCGGCATATATAAAGAGAATTCCTTACGAATAACTAACAGATGATAAAAGAACTAGGGGACGCCCGCAACTCATATTTATTTATGTATGTAAACGAGACATGAAGAAACTTAATATAAACTTTGCAGTCTGGGAAGACATAGCTGCAGACAACTAATATTGGAAAACACACTCTAAAGATCCAACTCAAGCAGGAAGTAGACATATTTATAGAAACAGAGAATGCACTGTGAAAGAAATTTTTTAAAAATAAAATTTTCTAGGACGCTGCAAAATCCTTAGTCAACTATGACTGACGGAGGCTACTAATCTGGACATAGGTCCTCTTTGGTTCGCCATGTAAACGGTTGCGGCGGACTAAGCAGGAAGTCCACAAGTTGACTCCATGAATAGAAAGGCAACTCTGAAATAGCCGCGTGGACTGCGCTGAACATAGTTTAGTCGACGGATTATACTCATTGCACGTCGGACACATTCCAGGGAGCCGCGATAGCTCAGTGGTTAGTGAACTGGACTACAAAGGACAAGGTGTAGGGTTCGATCCCAACCGACGGCTTCCGGGTTCACCCAGACTTTAATGGGTATAGGATTTTTTTCTGGGAAAGTGAAGCGGCACGGGCGTAATACCGACCACATTACCCCAAAAATCATGTACCGAAGGTCTGTAAAATTTATGGTCACTAACACCATATTGGGTGTCCGGTTAGCGCAATCGATAGGCGGTTGGCTTACCACGGCAACAGCCGGGGTTCGTAATCCTGGCGAGGACACCTGGGTTTTACTAATTCCCTAAAAATTAGTAGGAGCCGCGATAGCTCAGTGGTTAGTGAACTGGACTACTACGGACAAGGGGTAGGGTTCGATCCCAACCGACGGCTCCGGGTTCACCCAGCCTTAAATGGGTACCGGATTTTTTCTGGGAAAGTAAAAGCAGCACGGGCGTAATACCGACCACATTACCCCAAAAATCATGTGCTGAAGGTCTGTAAAATATAGGGTCACTAACACCATATTTCCCTATACGCCACTTGGCGTGACGGGGGGTACTTTACTTTACTTTACTTAACACCATATTCCATATACCTCACTTGGCGTGACGATTGGGGAGGTTTAAAAAAAAAAAAAAAAAAAAACCTCGGATACGTCTATGTGTGATCAGATCTCCTCCCCGATATGTCCATGGGTGTGTGAACTCATTACTCCAGTTCTGTGTTGATTTGTTCTTCTGTGTCTTCCCGAATAGCGCTCCTTTCTGCGCTTCAGTTTTGACCTGATGTTCACAGTTTTGGCATGGTTGGAGATTCATGATTATTGTCTGAATCATTAGTTCACCCTACCTCCATCAGTGCGTCCAAAATATCAGCCCGGTCCGCTATCTACGGCAACAGTTTCAGTGCCTTTAAATTCGTTCATTACCTTTCATGCCCGAGTGTCCACGGAAAAAATGAAACACAAACAGTCAGTCCTGAGTCTTTAGTTTTGTGTTAGTTTGTTTGTTTTTTATTGGTTTTTTTTTCGTTCGCCAGCTTTTACCTCTGACGAAGTTCCTTAAGTCTATGAACTGAATTTTGCGTATTAATCCGTTTTTCCCCTGGCAGCTGTGTGCAAAGGGTTACTATACGCACAGGCACATAACTCCGTCTTCGGATGTACTCATAATTTTTTCGTCCATGAGTAATTGATGTCTCTGTGCTGCGACCAGGGGTGGTTGCCGAAGAGAGAAATCACAAATAAAAAATCACAATTGCTGCAGCCGGGATTTGAACTCGGAACATCTATCTCGAGACCGTCGTCTTGCCTCGAGTCACTCGGAAAAGACAGTCGATCGAGTCATTCGGAGAACACACATAAGCAGAAGATTGTCTTTCGAGCCAGGCCATAATCTCCATGGTCATACTACTTTAAGTTGCCACGAATGCACTAGTTCCCTCCTTCAATGTTTTTTCCCTTGACCTGCGCCGTGAAAGTCTATGAGCTCAGACTATATCGAAAAGACCCCATCAGTGTAAATAACTGTCGAACCTTCAGATGAATTCTCATGGATGAAGGCCTTCACCTCTGCTTCCAAAACAATAGGCTGTTTTCTTCTTTTTGTTTGTCTTTGCTGCATTCTCTGTTCAACGTGATGTAAACAGAAACGGACGTAGAGCACTCTGCTGGCACCCGTATCCACGCTCCCAGAGCGTAATGTTCCCAAGTAGACAAATCTATTGAACAATGTATGCAGCTCTTGCCATCCATGATTTCCTCCTTTGAGCCTGCTGTATTTTCTCAACCCAATCTCACTGTGCAAAGGATGTTGTACATCAGCACTGACTAGGAAGTAATCACACGTGCGCTTCCTAAATGTTGATAGCAACAGCATATGTCTCAACGCCCGAGTGAAAGCCCTCGTAAACATTGTAGGCAAGAAAAACAGCAGCATTACTCCAGGCCTCTCTAGCGAGATCGTAGCCGCCCAGCGTGGAAGGACAGTGTCCATTTTCCAGATGACAGGCAATCATCCTGACAACTATCTTCTCCAACTGTCTAGAACATGCGGGACATTCAGGTAGCCTTGAGTATTCACTGCAACCAAGACTATCTCCAGACGTTAAGAGTTTACTTTCTCACTGGTGTCATTAGATCATTTAACATACTTTTATGTGATTTTACTATTGTTTATTTTACGTTGTTAAAGACTATTTCCACCGAATCTATTTTTATCCTTGACTTTCTTGTCTGGTATTTGTTTGCGTTCAGAGTTATTGTTTCTAGGATATCAGTCTTGTCAGACTAACACATGTGTGCTACTCAAGTTTCATACATTTATGAGATGTCATGGATACGGGGGATGAGGCAGGGATTACTAAAGGGCTCGAAAAAAAGGTTGCATGAAGAGTATAGTCGACGCACAGCATATAGGTCTTGGTATCAGTGCAGTTGGAAACTTGTTTTGGCACTATGAGGAAGCGAACTGACGTTTTGCTGAATAGCAAACGCTCGCCCGTTCATTCTCTCGTGCTATTTTTTGATAAGTTGTATTTACACATTATCTAACGTTCAGTATGACAAACTATATATCTATTGCACGTACAGATTACATAACACATACTATTACAAAGCAATAAGGGCAATAAGCAATTGGGTAAGAGTTAATGAACGTCAGTCACAGTGATAAAAACCTTTTACATAATTTAGCTATATTTGTCAAAGCGACGATCATCGTGCAGAAAATGCCGTGGAAAAAAAGTAAGATTAGCAAAGATTGAAAGGTGTAACTGGCCTGCTATTTACAGTTACAATTTCCAATATTAGGAAAAAACAATCATCATTTTTTGGCCATGTAATGAGAAGAGAACAACTAGAATATATTGTAACAATTGGTTAAAATGAGGGACGAAGAGATAGAGGGAAGCAAAGAGAAAAGATAGCAGACAGCTTATAAGAGAGTGGCTTGGCAGAAGGTCAACAACAGAAATGATAAATAACTGTCGAGATTGAAAGTTGTAGAGAGACATGATCACCTACACCAGCAGGCCCGATACTTGATGATGATATACAGCTTCATAACCTTCTTGTAAACATCTTTCCGTGTAAATGGATTGAGTAGGCAAAAAGTCTAACAAGGGCAATCTACTACTTACTCTTGTTGTATTTCACAACAGTTGTCGTCCGTCCACTTAGAGGGCAGCCTCTGACTGTCTTCGGGGCATTGCGCCTCTTCCACAGGGGGGCATATCACTGATTGGCAAGCTGATGATAGTAATGATTAAACATATTAATATCCTAGAGAAAACTATCAAACTAATTGTATATATCAATTTAAATGTTTATTTAAATATGCACTATCATTAATTTGGGATCATCACTTTTTGGTCATGTAATGAGAAGAGAACAACTGGAATATATTGTAACAACTGGGAAAATTGAGGGACGAAGAGATAGAGGGAAGCAAAGAGAAAAGATATCAGACAGCTTAAGAAAATGGCTTGGCAGAGGTCAACAACAGAAGTGATAAATAACTGTCGTGATCGAAAGTTGTGGAGAGACATGATCACCTACGCCAAGCAGGCCAGTACTTGATGATGATCATTAATTTACGTCAAAATACTCTATTAAGTAAAAGGAGAAAATCTACATATATAGAGCATGTAATCTGTAGTTTTGTCTTAAAAGCAGAGATTATGATGAACACAAGAAAGGATGAGACATAATAGTAAGACGCACAACAACATGAAAGATCACATCCCAACAGTAAGAAAACAGAACTACCGGTCATATATAAGAAAAAAAACCATCACATTGTGCAAATAAAAATAAACGGAACACATCTAAAACAAGTACATAGCTTAGGGTACTTGGGCACAATAGTAACATTCGAAAGAAGATGTACAACATAAACAAAAAGCAGAAATAAGTCAAAGTAGCATTTCATAAATAAGAAAATTGTGCAACAAGATCATGTCAATAGAAGTGAGAAAGAGTTAGCATAGCCAATTCTGATCAATGGGAGCGAATCATGGACAGTAGAGAAACAAATGAAAAAAAAAAACATTTAGAGGCCATAGAGATGAGACTTTTAAAAAAATGTTTAGTTCCCTGGACAGCTAAAAAGACCAATGAGAAAATAATCAACGAGACCAATGCAAAATTAGAGCCCATGTGAACATCAGAAAGAAACAATCAACATTTTTTCCTGGAACATCATAAGAAGAGAAAAGTTAGAATATTTGGTTATAACTGGGAAAATACGGGGAAAGATAGGTTGCGGACGACAAAGAGAAAATATGCTATATAGCTTGGTATTCTCTCTCTCTCTTCTCTCTCTCTCTCTGCGATCAGGACTCAATCAGAGTAGGACTCCAGACTCTCACACGAAGACAGCTGTCTGTTTAAGCATGTTAGATACACTCTGCATGAATACCTGTTAAAACGTTGCACTGTGTTCTGCGCCAGTGGCCCAGTACATCCGATTTCCAGTATTTTGTTCAGGTTTGCTTTCCTTAGCCTTTGATTGTCCCCAATCTTCCTGCAAGGCAAGATGGTCGTTTCTGTTGGGGGATTCTGCCTTAGATGGTCGGCCCTCCCAGGTTTACGAGCACCATCTGCCCGAGTCACTAGAGGTGGGTGACTAACACAGACATGCGACTTGGAATATGAGGAAACTGCAACAAGGAACACTTTTCATGCATAGCCTTCAATTGTTCCCGCCGCCTATCCCCATATACGGTAATCACGTCCTCTTGAAATGATGATCGTCGTAGCACTTGATGATGTTAGGCCATCGTTGTTGACTCCAATTCCGAACATATAGACACACAGTTAGTCGTCAAATTATCCTCGTCGCACATCAAACAGTAGACCGTAAGATTAGCGCACGGCCGGTCTAGGGAACCATTACGATGGCGTAGCACACAACAATGTCGAACACACAATCTCGCTCCCTTTAGATTTCTGATTACTCTAGTGTAAGCAGCCTACGACGAACAAAACACAAGTAAATTTCCCAAAGAGACAAACTGTGGCTGACGAAGTAGTTTACATTAATGAGTAACATGGAAATAACTTGCGTCAAGGAATTCCAACAACTGTCATGAACAGCACCAATGTGACGTAAAGGGCAGATCAAGTCTAGGCGGTGGAAGGTCTCATTCACAACACTTGATTTGTCAAAAACGGACTGTAGTCGGCCTACGACATCGCTTTAGCGGCAAAGATGTAATAAGTATATCATCATTTTGACTTTAAACGCAGAAAAGTGCAACGGAGAACGAAGGGAATATGTGTTAGTGACCATACATTTTACAGACCCTCAGCACATGCTTTTTGGGGTAATGTGGTTGGTATTGCGCCGTGCCGCTTTACTTTCTCAGAAAAAATCCGGTACCCATTAAGGCTGGGCGAACCCGAAGCGTCGGTTGGGATCGAACCCTACCCATTGTCCTATGTAGTCCAGTTCACTAACCACTGAGGTATCGTGGCTCCCAATTTCACTAAGGACTTGTTTCAATATCAAGAAATCCACTATAATACTTGTTAACTTTCAGTTCTAAATACAGTACTAAACAGCAGTGCAGTTTTATATTCCAAAATATTCGCCCCAATAATTATTCTTGCCCTTAGATCCCACAGCTGTGGAGAGCTTTACTTTTCCTATTCCTATTCACTCCACCCCAATTTTGATCCAAAAAAAAATTATTTAAAACAACGCCGAACAGACCTTAACAAAGACTTCACACACAAATAAATACATTTTAAAAACACGTTTTGTAAACAAGAATCAGTAAACGTGTTTAGTATTGATAAAAACACTTATAGCTGCAACATGAGAAACGTCTTAGCTGTCCTTTTCCAGTAAAAATTATACATCGCTAAAAAAAAAGGAAAAAAAAGAACAATCATTTTAGAAATATTCCTTAAGCTGGTAGATATTTGATTCATTCTAATGAGAACACTTGACAAATACTTATGTAAATTTTTATGTTTTCACGAGCGTGTTACTTTCTAGCGTTTTTCGTCCGTTCTTTTTTGTCAAGTTGAATCTAACAGGACGCGTTCGTTAACGCTTGTATATATTAGTTTCAAAAGTAGATTCGCTTTCTTGTGTCTTGTTTGTTATACGCAGATAGAAACACATAAGATACGAATAAACCGTAAACTTGACACTGGTTTCAGATTGTTGCGGTAGATAACAGTCGTATACCTGTCTTACGTTGTTGGACGTTGAGTTGACAGGTACGGGAAGAAATCACTTCACAGACGCTCTTGTCTGTATTCTGTAGACGAAGCCATAAGATTAACACTAGAGACATAACGAGACGCGGTTTGATCTTCGCTCGAATATTCAAGTATTTCAGAAATGAATTTGAATCAAGGCAAATTAAACACTCGAACTCTGGCAGAGGAAATATCAAAGTGTTAATCTAGATTTCGTTTCCGAGGGGATAAAAGTATTAAACGTCACCATACCAGGAGACCACCAACTAAACCGTGTCATGGTGAGATACCCAATGCAGACGAAAACGTGGTATGTGCACATTACAAAGATTGCATAGCACACTAAATTAAATACACTCCAGATAACGCAACAAAGATACTATCATTTGTATTAAGATTAATGCTTCGAGGAATGAAAGAATGAAAAAAGTACAACAGAGACAAAGAAAAAATAAAGAAATAAATAAAGAGATAGAAAGAAAGAAAAGAAAGAAAGAGACAGAAAGAAAAAAGGAGAGAAAAAAGAAAGAAGAAAAGAAAGAAAGAAAGAAAGAGAAAGAAAAAGAAAGAAAGAAAAAGAAAGAAAGAAAGAAAGAAAGAAAGAAAGAAAGAAAGAAAGAAAGGATTCTCTCTCGAACTCCCTCGCTCCTATAACTCACCTTTTTTTCAACTTCTGTTCATATTTATCCCGGGTTCCATTTTCTTTATTATTACTGTGAAACGTTATCACTCTTTCAACATATCTGCATGTACTGACCTGAATTAATCCACATAGGAAATGGACCTGTTGATTCGCTCACTGTTCAGAATACAATTACATGCCACTTGCCGGACAAAGCAATTAATTGCTATCGCCGTATTATATTGTCTTGCACTGTCTGTACTGCAATTTTATTTTGTCCAATTTATTTTTTTCTTCTGCCAAATTGTTATTTCTCACGCTTAGATTAGTATTGCTTCTATTCGGTTTACTTGTTTTCAACTATTTATTTTACGCTTTGTTGCTTTCATACTTAACACAAATATCATTCTTTGTGGACTTCCGTTTCAAAAATGGTGGATCTAGTTCATGTTCCCTCGATTGCTGCAGAAAGTGCATTCGGGGTCTGATTAATTTCGGTTCTCCGTAGCACTTTTCTGCGTTATAGTCAAAATGATGTTCTACTTAATACATCTGCGCCGATAAAGCAGAGTCGTACGCCGGCAATAGTCCTTTTTGACAAATCAAGTGTGAATGCGACCTTCAACCGTCTAGACTTGATCTGCGCTTTACGTCACATTGGTGCTGTTCATGACCGTTGTTTGAATTGCTTAACGCAAGTTATTTATATGTTCTCATTAATGTGAACTGCTTCGTCAAGTCAGCCGCAGTTGTATCTCTTTAGGGAATTTGCACCGTGTTTTGTTCGTCGTAGGCTGCATTCACAGAGTAATCAGGAATCTAAAGGACATTGTTGTGTGTGCTACGTCATCGTAATTGCTCATCGTATATCCCTAGACGGCCATACGCTAATCTTACGGTCTGTTGTTTGAAGTGCGAAGGGGATAATCTGACGACTAACTGTGTGTTTATATGTTCGGAATTGGAATCAATAACGATGGCCTAACATCATCAAGCGCTAAACATTTTTTTTTAATATGACGATCATCATTTCCATGATGACGTTAACTTCCGGTATATGGCGGATAGGCGGTAGGAATCGTTCAAGGCTATGTATGAAAACTGTTCCTTGTTGCAGTTTCCTCATATTCCAAATTCGGCTTGTTGCAGGAGCTACTGAGTTAAGTGCTCTGTGCACACCGTGAGCTGTGTGTCTCATCCGTTTTGATCATGTTTCGATATTCCAATTGTTTACGATGAATGATCATATCGTATGACAGGGAACAGTTGGCTGTGTTCACTTTCTGCCGGTTTCGCCTTATGTCTTTTGGCGTGTGCTGAGACTGCTACGATGGGGACCACAGTCGCCTTTCTTTGTTTGGGAAATGAGACATTAATTTGGATGATTCCACTGGCACGGGCGGCTGAGCACTTGTGCATTTTAATTCGTTTGCAGTGATACCGGGGCCTTCCATAACCAAATCATTCTTTATATTACGTCATATTTGATCAATGTTGTAGCAATTACTAATGTGAAGAAGCATAAAGTGAAATTCCGAGCAAAAAGACCATTCTGCGAGGAAATATGGAGGCAGGACGACAGAAAGAGGAAAATATATCAACAAAGAAATGGGCAGGGCTCAAGTTTGCAGTTCCCAAAAAAATGACTGTAGATGAGAAATGGAGAAGTTAACGATGTCAATCAGTAGTGCCCTAAAGTTCCCCAGGTTATGTGCTCAAGAAACATCTCGCATGTACGTTCTATATTTCTATACTTGTATTCTTCTGCATGCATATCTTACTTATTTTTTAAACGACTTTCTTTCTATTCCTCACTCCTCTTCATCATCATCAAGTACCGGGTCTGCTGGCGCAGGTGATCATTTCTCTCCACAACTTTCGATCTCGAAAGTTATTTATAATTTCTATTGTTGACCTTCTGCCAAGCCATTCTGTAAGGCTGTCTGGTATTTTTTCTCTTTCCTTCCCTCTATCTCTTCGTCTCTCACTTTGTCCAGTTGTTACAATATATTCCACTTGTTCTCTTCTCATTACATGGCCAACAAAATGATGACTGTTTCTTGCTATAATATTTAAAATTAGCTCTCTTTTTGATTTGATCTCTTTCAGAACATTTTCATTACTCTTCTTAGCTGTCCATGGTATTCTCAATGTGCTTCTGTAAAATCACATTTCTACAGACTCCAGTGATTTCACTCTTCTTACTTATCTCTAATTAATTTTAAATTGACATGCCCAGCTCTTTTCAAACAAAAATATATCTATTTTGCTAATCTACTCACTTAGATACATCTCTATATTACTTATCTAATATACTCACTTCTATACATCTCCTATATTACTTTATCTAATATACTCACTTAGATACATCTCTATGTTTACTTTATCTAATATACTCACTTCTATACATCTCTATATTACTTTATCTAATATACTCACTTCTATACATCTCTATATTACTTTTGCTAATATACTCACTTCTATACATCTATATATTACTTTATCTAATATACTCACATAGATACATCTCTATATTACTTTGCTAATATACTCACTTCTATACATCTCTATATTACTTTATCTAATATACTCACTTCTATACATTTCTATATTACTTTACTGACACGGATGGAAGCCAACGCCCTAAATACCAATTTTTTTTTAATCCATATTTTTCAAGTAAAGTACAATACAATACAGTACAGTACAGTGCAGTACAGTGCAGTACAGTACAGTACAGAATTTACAGTACAATGTTGTGCAGTGCAATGCAATACATTACACAACGAAACGAAATGCAATGCAACGCAAAAAACACAATACGACTGTACAGTTTGAGTGAGTTCTCTATCAACAAACATCACTGGACACGTTCGCTATTTGTTCTTATTAAGGAATGTCCTCCAACATATTTGTTTATAAGGTTATTGATGAGATATCTAAATACAACGGAGCCGTTGTTTAGTCAAGTATTTTTTTAAAACAAAATTATAGAGGATGGTCATCTTTCTCTTTTTTCTATCTCCCCCTCTTCCTTCTCTCTCTCTCTCTCTCTCTCTCACTCTCTCTCTCTCTCTCCACTTCCTCTTGTACCCTTCGGGTATCGAGGGAAATAAAAAAAAAAAACTCTGGTTATCGCTCTTTGGTGGCTTCGCTCATTGTCAATTGACGCTGCAACGCTACTTTGATGTTAACAGTCATCTTACTATGGGTCTGCCTCTTGCTCTTCTGCTCTCTCTCCTCTTGTGTTATATATGCTTTGCATGGTGATGAATCGTATGCTATTCTTTCTAAATGAGCAAACCAGTGTATTTTTTGTCTCTGCATGTAGCTTAGGATCGGTTCAATGCCTACGCTTTCTTTTACATCACGCCTGATACTGTATTTTCTGGCCAGATATTTAACGTTTTTTCCCCTACCGTTAAAGTTAAGTCTCATCGTCAGAAATGTCCATGGTTCCTATCGTTAAAGTTAAGTCTAATCGTCAGAAATGTCCATGGTTCCCTATCGTTAAAGTTAACTGTCATCATCAGAAATGTCCATGGTTCCCTATCGTTAAAGTTAAGTCTCATCGTCAGAAATGTCCATGGTTCCCTATCGCTAAAGTTAAGTCTCATCGTCAGAAATGTCCATGGTTCCCTTTCGTTAAAGTTAACTGTCATCATCAGAAATGTCCATGGTTCCCTATCGTTAAAGTTAAGTCTAATCGTCAGAAATGTCCATGGTTCCCTATCGTTAAAGTTAACTGCCATCATCAGAAATGTCCATGGTTCCCTATCGTTAAAGTTAA
>JAVIAB010000124.1:65387167-65427167 GCA_032433765.1 Megaustenia siamemsis
CTTATCTTGTCCTACTTTGGCGTTGTGAAGTCTCCATTACAATTAAAGATCGTTTTTTGGTATTTTGTTTATAAGTTGTTGCAGTTGGTTTATAAAAATCATCCTTAACTTCATCATCAGCTTCGTTAGTAGGCGCATAACATTGAATAATTGAAAGTCTTTCCATGTTTTGTTTGTATCGTGTTCGTATCAGACGGCTATTTACCGGTTCCCATTCTAATAAACTTCTTGCAGCTTTGTCTGTCATCATTATGCTACTCCTTCACGGTGTTTTCCATCTTCCCTTCCAGAAAAAACTACTATTTTATTATCAATAGATCTCTACCTGTTCCAAGCCAGCGCATTTCGCTTAATCCTAAAATATCTAGATCGTATCTGTCCATCTCGCTCGCGACCTGTGCATGTTTCGTCGGAGCGGCCATTGTTCGCACATTCCAGAATCCTATTTTTGTTGTTGTTTTTTGGGGCCGAAAAAACTATCATTATTATCTACTGCTAATTTACACATTCTGTATCAGGTCTACGTTTCATTAACAACATCGTTTTTACGATAGCGGCTTGTTAAAACCTCTGATCAACGGTTCAATACCAAGCCGGAGAAAAATAATTCCTCCATTCTAGTTTGAAATTATTATTTTTTAAGATTATTATTTTTTTTTTATTTTAAATACATATTTGTGTGTGAATGTTTGTTCATCAAGGCCTGTTGAGCAAAACGTCATCCTAATTTGTGTCGTCCACTTATTATGTATGTAGAGCTTTAAACCATAATGTTTTTTATACATTTTTATTTTTTATTTTCCTTTGTTCTTTTTCCCCAGTCATTTCTAATGGTGCCTAGCCATCTCATCTGAAGTATCCACCTTAGGCAAGATTTATTGTCTACAGTTTCCTTATATTTCTCGTTGATGTTGTCTATCCTTCTAATTCTATTGGATTGTTTGTATCTTTAATAAATGTTTACAGTTGATCAAACCACTCCAGAAATTGTTTCCTCACAATAAAAGAATTGTTTATTGTCTCCTTTAGATGCCAAGAAAGAAATTCGTTGATCATCTACCCCTGGCTTCATCAATACACCACAACTTGGCTACTAAGGACCAGACGAGGCGTGTTATGTTCCCAGATATATCTCCTCTGCAGGTTGGCTCAGATGCTGACTTCTCAATGGTAGCTGGAGATTTCACCAAAATTTATACAGAACCAAGTAACATTGTTTATATTATTTATCTAAACATGCTTTTAAAACAGCAATTTGTGTGCCATGAAAAATATATACTAACACCAAGGCCAATAACACCAGGGCTGAAACTAAGAATAGCAAAATGTTATATCTTCCCAACATT
Source organism: Megaustenia siamemsis (assembly GCA_032433765.1). NCBI lineage: Eukaryota > Metazoa > Mollusca > Gastropoda > Stylommatophora > Ariophantidae > Megaustenia > Megaustenia siamemsis. Next base: position 65,388,514 of record JAVIAB010000124.1, read on the forward strand.
CCTGTATGGTGCAGAAACATGGATATTAGACAAGAAAACAGAACAGAAACTGAAGCCTTTGAAATGTGGATTTATAGAAGAATGGGAAGAATCGGATGGAAATAAAAGAAATCAAATGAAGTTTTAAAACAACTAAAATGAAAGAGAACTACTAAACACAATTCAAACAAGTTAAATGCGATTTTTGGAGCATGTTAAAAAACACGTCAGCCTACTCAAAGTAATCTTGAAAGGGAGAATAATAGGCAAAATAGGCAGAATCAGACCAAAACTAACATGGAGGACTACATCAAAAGATGGACAAGTCAGCCTATGACAACCTGCACCATCAAAGCAAGAGACAGAGCGGAATAGCGCTTCATGGTAGCCAACCTTTGATGTGGAGACGGAACTCAATGATGATGATGACATAAGCGAGAGATTGGGCACTGAATCAGTTCTAAACTACATACAGAGATAGCAAATGAGTTGGTTTGCTCATCTACAAAGAATGCCTAGAGAATCTGTATCATTCAAAGCATATAGTAAAAGAGGCTTTGGAAGAAGAGATGTGGTAGATCCAGAATAAGATGAACTTGCAACACCTGAGACATGCTACAACATCAGTGGCAATGGTTGCCTTAAGTGCAAAAATGAGATCTTTGTATCTCCCTTTGTATCCGGGAAAAGAGGTTTTGTTGTTTGTTTGTTGATTACTTGTTTCTATTTGCGACGCGCAGGCAGGCAGACAGATGGTAGATGTCATATTCAGTTTCTCAGCTGTTATGTCAGCTGTTTTCTCATGACAACAACCGCCTTTGCTCGCCTGTCATTCTCTGTTAGCGTGACCTCCACTGGAATGCTGCTGCTCGTGTTTACACTCAGGCTAACACGCTCATCTGGTCACTGTCATAATTCTGGTTCGTGATGTTAGATGACTGTTTCATTTTGTGTTTCCGCGACAACTTGATTTGTTGATATGGTTCGTCCCCGAGGGTTGACGCTAGGCTAGATAATTATAACTGTGTAACATAGACAAATGCTTTGAATATAAGTTTTTTAGTCTGACTTTTAATTCTTTCACAACGGATTATGGTTACACACAATTGTTGCAGCTTACACACTTAAAGTGCACTCTTCACGTTCTCCATTCTATGGCCCTAACACTCGTCTTTGGGCTGCACACGCATTCATACTTGTATCTAACTATATGTGGAACACCCCCAAAATGGCCCACCCCAAAGCTACTTCTAATCTGTCCGGCAGTATCCTGTCCACCGCTGCTAACTGTCTCTTAACAGTGCTACTTAACTAATCTGCTCGCCTATCTGTTCTCCTCTGTCTCTGCATCTCCTAACTGTCGCGTGTTCCTTGCTGGCTAAAAGTCCATTATCCTGGCTTGATGTTTGATTCTCGTTTGTCACTCCCTGCCAACTCAGTCTCGTCCAATGTCTCCCTGTCAGTTCTTCCGTGTGAATTCTTTATCTCTGAGTGCCTTGCCTATCTGTTCTTGCATATCCTAACTATTTAAAAACTCCTTAACTGTTCGTTTAACTCACGTTCGGCTCCTTACTCTATTAGGCGATGTTTAGCTCCTTACGGGTCGACCACATGGTTGCCCGGCTCCTACGAGCATGTGTGTGCTGCCGACTACATCTCTTTGAATGTCTCTCTGTCAGTTCTTCCGTGTGAATTCTCTCAATCTCTTGTATTTACCTCTTAAATTCGGATCTTGTCAGCCAATCAGAATTGACCTCCCATGCATCTGTCTAACCACCCACTCATGGGCATGGTCTTCCATGTCTTGCACATGAATTTTGATCATAGTCTCAATTTTCTCCTGACCTTGTCTTAATATCTTTTTTCCTTGACCTTGTTCTATGGTCTGTTTATTTCTCTATCCTCTCCATTTCTCCCCCTTTTCACCTAAGCGTCTGTTTGCTCTCTCACTTCTTGGAGATGGCCTTTCACGTTTTTCACGTGATTTCTTATCCATCCTCTTTATTTTTACTGTGACTTCGTTTTTTATGCATTTTCCTTTTTTCTCCTTGACCTGATTCTTTCGTCTCGCCTATCTGCCCCCCTCACTTCCAGATTGTTCTCTCGTCTTTGTTTCCTCCTCTACTCTCTCCATCCTCCGCTTCTACACCTTGATACCCAAAGTGGTATACGAGGAGTGAAGAGAGAAGCTGATTAACAATTGCTTTTGTTTTAAATTTATCTTTCAGTTTTGAAAGTTTTCATGTCAATTTTTTAATTCAAATTCTGACATTTGACATTCACCAGATTCCTGGAATGCTGTAGTGACTGTCTTTTTTTGGACACGGCTCACAACATCATTGAGTACCTGGAGACCATCTACAACATTCTTATACCTGGAGGTTACCTTGTTAACTTAGGTAAATCTGAGAGAAGTTATACTTCGTTAAATAGAAATACCTCCAGCATATGCCTGGAAATACACTCATATCATTATCTAAAAGATAAATAACTATTTCAGAGTGGGGGATTCTTGAGAAAAATAACTTATTTCGGGAAAAGTTTCCATAAGAAGCTTGACTATTTCAAGGGAAACAAATTCCAAACTAAAATTACAATTTGAGGAAAAGAACAGTTCTTTAAGAAAATTAGAAATCTAAGAAATATTTTGTTAAGAATTAGCTATTTCAAAGGAAAAGTTTCTTTAAAAAAAGGGAACTATTACAGAAAAAAAAGAAAGATATTTCTTTAAGAAAATGGACTATTACAGAAAAGAAGAAAATACTTCTTTAAGAAAATTAGCTATTAAGAAAAAACCATTACTTTAAGAATATTCCAAATTTGGAGAAGAGAAAAATTGTTAAGTAACATAGCTTCCAAATAAAAAAAAAACACACTTATTTCTTTAAAATAAAACTATCTACTCCAGGGATAAAAAACATTTCTTTATCCTAGATTACGGTATTTCTTTACCCTAAATTTTGATATGTTTCTTTACCTAGATTACAATATTTTTTTTACCCTAGATTATGATATTTCTGTACCCTAGATTACAATACCATTACCATTGTAAAAATGACTACATCAAAACACAAATTAGTCAACATTTTTTGTCATTTGCTGTAGTCAAACATATTCTCCTCCCATTCCCCAGGTCCCTTCTTAGTACAACAACTTTCGGTGACCTCTGAGTGTTGGATTTGTTTGTTTCCCATGTCAGGAGATATGATCTCATACAAAGTGAAAAAAAAAAATCACCATTCTCAAGAAGTTTGCAATTTTTTACATTTTTTTTTTGTAGTGGCCAGGGAAATTTCCTGGGTCATCGGCTGACGTCAAACAACCCTTTGTAAACTTGTGGAAAATACAGCGAATAATGCTATGAGTAGCTGAACATACTGAATGGACTTAAGGCGACCGTACTGATAGATATTGTAACAAGCCAGCCCAAGAGGTCAAACTCAGGTCGTGAATCAACCTGAGCCAGGAAATCCAAGTCCCCATGTCTCACCTAGTGTAAACACACTGCTGTGTGTCAAAAGTTCAGAGAAAATACTATTTTTAGAGAACCTAATGTTACATTTAAGTGGTAGTTATTTTTACTACCCTATCCTAAACAAGTGAGTCACAGATAAGTATTGTAATCTAGGATTAAAATAAAATTATCTGCTTCAGAAAAAAACTAATTTCTTGAAAATAAAAATATCTGCTTCAGAAAAATAATCCATTTCTTGAAAATTTATCTACTTAAAAAAAAAAACAACCCATTTCTTTAAAAAAAATTTATCTACTCCAGAAAAAACAAATTCTTTAACCCTTATTTACGATACCTACCTGTGGCGGATTTCATTACAACCTGTAGTACAAAATACTAAAACTTAGTTGTAACATTGGGGGCACTAAAAATATCACTTTCTTTGAACTTTTGACACAAAAATATATGTTTCCCATTTACACACAGGGAACTCAGATTTCCTGTCTCAGGTTGATTTATCACCTGAAATTGACCACTTGGACCGGACATGCTATTTGTCTATTCAGACGGATGCCATAAATTTGTCAGTATGTTTGACTACCTCAAAGTGTTATTCGTTCCAGAGTCACAAAGAGTTGTTTGATGCCGCTGGCGACCAAGAACATTTCCCTGGTCAAAGGAAGGGGGAAAAATTGAAAAATGACCAATTTGTTGAAATTTTTCTACATTTTCTTTCGTATTATAGAATTGTATCTCACAAAATGGGGGAAAAAACCCTACATCAATAGAAACAATTAATCACTTAGGGGTCACTGGAAGTAGTAATTAGGAAAGTACACGGAGGAGGTACACCACAAACTATCAATTTGGAAGAATTTGTGTTTTAATGTGGTAATTTTTACGACTGTATCATAATCTTGGTTAAAATAAAATTCATCTACTTCAGAAAAAAAAACAATTTAAAAAAATCAAATTGATCTTTATTTCATTCATTGAGTACCGTTGGTGAGATTATCCCTTGTGGACACAGCTGTCATGTTTTTTGTTTTCAGGTCCTTTGTTATACCATTGGGCTGGTCAGCAGAACGAGATGTCCATTGAGCTGAGTTATGAAGGGTCAGAAAGTCATGCTAGACATTGGCTTTGAGATTGAGGTTTGTTGATAACTTCCTAGTACATGCCAAACACATAGCTTGTTTTTAAGTAACAAGTCCTTGTTGACATTGCTATTTTAATTGTCCATGTTGACAGTTATTTTAATTATCCTCAATTGTTATCACTATTATATTAATTGTCTGTGTTAACAGTTATTCTAATTATCCTCAATTTTATCACTATTATATTAACTGTCCAGGACAACAGACAAGAAAATCACTGGAGGCTGTAGAAATGTGCTTTTACAGAAAAATGTTGAGAACATCATGGACAGCTAAGAAAAGCAACGAAAGAGACCAAAGCAAAAAGAAAGCTAATATCCAATATTAGGAAGAAACAATCATCATTTTTTGGCCATGTTATGAGAAAGGAAAGGCTGGAATATATTGTAACAACTGGGAAAATTGAGGGACGAAGAGATACCAAACAGCTTAAGAGAATGATTTGGCAGAAGGTCAACAACAGAAATGATAAATAACTGCCAAGATTGTAAGTTGTGGAGAGACATGATCACCAATGTCAGCAGGCTAGGTACTTGATGATGATGATTAATTGTCTGTGTTGACAGTTGTTCTTATTATCTTCATTTTTATCAGTATTGTATTAATTGTTCGTGTTGATAATTGTTCTTATTATCCTCATTTTTATCACTATTATATTAGTTGTCCATGTTGACAGTTATACTTATAGTCCTCATTTGAATCATTCTATTTTAATTGTCCACGTTGACAATTGTTCTTATTATCCTCATTTTTATCAGTGTTGTATTAATTGTTCGTGTTGATAATTGTTCTTATTATCCTCATTTTTATCACTATTATATTAGTTGTCCATGTTGACAGTTAGACTTATATCCTCATTTGAATCATTCTATTTTAATTGTCCATGTTGACAATTGTTCTTATAATCCTCAATTGAATCATTGCTAGTTGTTGTCCGTGTTGACACTTATAATTTAAATATCTGCTCCTCAGAAAGAAGAAATGAATGTTCGCTGCTCCTACGTCCAGAATCCTCTTTCCCTGATGCAAAACTACTACAACTGTGTCATGTTTGTGGCCAAGAAACCATTGCCACGACACTCCCACCACGATGTGTCCAGCTAGCCTAGTTTCTGCCTTAGTGTAATGTTATCCCTCATTGTTTATGTACATTAATTATTGGCTGATATTTTAACATTTGATTGTATTTTATCATGATCATATAGTCATTCTAATTTCTTCATTGCTGACAAAAATTTCAGTGAAGTATTTGAAATCAACATGGTTTTGGCACCCACATGCTGAGATAGTGCTGCAGATGACTAGCCTGGAGTTTAGTGGAGCGGTACCAGGTCCTGCAAATTTAACTGCGGTCAGGTCAAGTGTTTTTCTGAAGTGAGGGCCTGACTTCATTTGGTAGGACAGTGATTCTTGGGCCACGCTCACTGATCATGAAGTCTACACCAGAATTGTGCATGAAGATTATGCTGCCCATAACGGCCATTACAATGACCTGGAAGTGTCAATTTTGAGCTGCGCACCATTTATAGAGAATGCAGCATGTTCAATGGAACAGTATGAACAATCAGGATGAACACTTTGTTGGTTGCTGGAACTGGAGCTGAGCAGATATGGGAGTATTCCGCCTGTAGTGAAACAATTCTGTTCTAATTTTAAGTCACGTCAGTGAAGTATAGTTATGTACATACTGAGCACACACGTGGAAGAAACATTTGATTCTCTTTTGTTTTGTTTTTCACTCTCAAAAGAACATTTTGTGCCCACAGTAGACGACATCATTGAAGTATCAGCACATTCTGGATTATAGCAGACATGATTTTGGCAGACAGTTTGTTTTACATTATGGTGATGCCACATATTCTGGCCACTTTTTTTATGGTGAACTGATTAAAGACTGAAGGAACCACGAACAAATTAGTATCATCCATCAGTCATAGTTGACTATAGTAGCCTCGGACAGTCATATTTGACTATAGTAGCCTCGGACAGTCATAGTTGACTATAGTAGCCTCCGTCAGTCATAGTTGACTATAGTAGCCTCTGTCAGTCATAGTTGACTATAGTAGCCTCCGTCAGTCATAGTTGACTATAGTAGTCTCCATCAGTCATAGTTGTCTATAGTAGTCTCCGTCAGTCATAGTTGACTATAGTAGCCTCTGTCAGTCATAGTTGACTATAGTAGCCTCCATCAGTCATAGTTGACTATAGTAGCCTCTGTCAGTCATAGTTGACTATAGTAGCCTCTGTCAGTCATAGTTGACTATAGTAGTCTTCATCAGTCATAGTTGACTATAGTAGTCTTCATCAGTCATAGTTGACTATAGTAGCCTCCGTCAGTCATAGTTGACTATAGTAGTCTCCATCAGTCATAGTTGACTATTGTAGCCTCCGTCAGTCATAGTTGTCTATAGTAGCCTACATCAATTATAGCCGACTATGGATTTTGCAGCACTGCTAATATATATAAATATATACACAACCTTCAAATCCTCTCGAAACGATTTAACTAACGCCAACAGAATTTATGGGTCTATTTTAGTATTTTGAAGAGACTGTTCCTGTTGACTAGGTCAAAGGCCTTTGTAAGATCGATAAAGGCTATGAAGGCTTTTCTGCTCTCTAGATTTTTCTTGAAGCAGACATAAAGAGAAAATCATGTCTGCAGATAATCTTCCGGATCTAAAGCCGCATTGTGATTCAGGATACACATCAATTCTGTTGTTCACTAATGACACAGCAGTCAGCTATGATTCACCCGACCCATCCAGATATTTGAGAAAGTGTTACAGCTAATCACTCAGACTAGCACAACAGGATTTCTGAAGGTGTGGCATGTTATGGAGAACTATTACACACTGTAGGAGTAAATGACTCCACAAATCCAATTGCATTCCAACATCATACTCCTTGACTAACCAGTGATCAACACTTTTCTGTCCTCATTGCAGCAGATTCCATAGGATTCATAATGGTCTCATTATAGTAGTTATCTTAGGACTTAATAATGGTCTCATTGTAGCAGTTATCTTAGAATTCATAATAGTCTCATTGTAGCAGTTATCTTAGGACTTAATAATGGTCTCATTGTAGCAGTTATCTTGGGACTCATATTGGTCTCATTGTAGCAGTTATCTTGGGACTCATAATGGTCTCATTGTAGCAGTTATCTTAGGACTCATAATGGTCTCATTGTAGCAGTTATCTTAGGACTTAATAATGGTCTCATTGTAGCAGTTATCTTAGAATTCATAATAGTCTCATTGTAGCAGTTATCTTAGGACTTAATAATGGTCTCATTGTAGCAGTTATCTTAGGACTCATAATGGTCTCATTGTAGCAGTTATCTTGGACTCATAATGGTCTCATTGTAGCAGTTATCTTAGTACTCATAATGGTCTCATTGTAGCAGTTATCTTAGGATTCATAATGGTCTCATTGTAGCAATTATCTTAGGATTCATAATGGTCTCATTGTAGCAGTTATCTTAGCCCATAATGGTCTCATTGCAGCAAATACTTCAGGACACATAATGGTCTCATCACCAATTCCACCAGAAATGATGACAATGTGGTCTCCATATATAGATAACTTGACAGAAACAAGAAAATGCACAATCTCTAATTCATACAGGGAGAAGTATTAAGGCCTCAGAAAGTTAAGAAATATTTGGAATTTCATCATTCAATCCTTTCTTAAATATATTTTAATTAAAACTGTATTATTCAGAGGCTGTTTGATATCTCACTTGATTTTGTCATACACATACTGAAGACTGGAAATGTCAGAAAAAATGGTGTATCCTACTAGCTCAGTAGACAAGAAATTACAACAGTTAGACTCACCAATTGTAAAAAAGTAATGTAAAATAAATCCTATTTAAGCTACCAAATTGACAACACCACAGGGATCTGAGCCTAACTTTATTGAGTGGGAATAGAAAATAAAAAGAGAAACATGCTCAAAAAATGAGGTCAAGTGTGCTTTGTAGAACTATGTAAATATCATAACTTGCCATAAACCATGTCACATACGAATTACATTCATTTATGGTTTTTTAAGTGCTTAGGTTGAAGAGATGTAATAACATGACCAACACAGAAGAAGAAGACGATAATATCTGATCATTTTCATTATGTTGTCATTTTCATGCCATGTGTCTCAAATTACCAACTATGATATGTAATTAAAAGTAAAGTATGGATTGATATATAGATGCTTGTTCCGTGACTAGAATGTGTGTTGTGTCCATTTTGATTCTGATAACTCTCCATGCACATGGTTCTCCCTGGATTTTATCGAGGGGGGATATCAGAGCACCTATGGATTAGTCTGGTGTGCAGTGATGATGAAACTAACTACAACTCTTCTTCACCTTGACATAGGCCCTGGACTGACAGAAAGTCAGTTGCCATCACAGAGTTTGTTCTCTTGAAGGGAAACAACAAAATCTCCACATGTTAGTTTATACAGAAAGTGATAACAAGCAATTTGGATAGTTGTGTGCTCATGAGAAATAGAAACAGTCACACGAGCTGTTTATATAGTGGAGGAAAGGTAAAAGAGTGGCAGACAAGACAGGCAATTTCTCTCCGCCACACACAACACGCAAGAAATTATGATATAGTGGAGGAAAGGTAAAAGAGTGGCAGACAAAGACAGGCAATTTCTCTCCCCCCCCACACACACACACACCTGCACCAGCTTTATATCTTTAGTGAAGTTTCAAGGGACTGAATTTTCCCTGAATATCACTTTTTCCTATTTTCACACCAGCACCTGTGTGCCCAGGTGTCCCCTGCCATACAGGCAGATATCCTCCAACTTCAGAGGTACTCTAATTTTTATCGTTGAGTTTTCAATGTTTTTGGGTTTATTTTTTTCCTATCAATTTTGGCAGCAGCAATTTTTAGCTTGCTCTTTTCAATTTCCAACTGCCGAAGGTTTTCTTTAACATGTGCAGAGTTTGTATGGGGGACTTCCTCTTTGTTGTCATTATCCTAGAAGGCTAGGCTTCGGATCTCACTACCTAACGACCAAGGAGGGTAAAGCTACAAGGAAACCATGGATTAGGTTTTGAAAAATGTACACCACCTGCGGTGGGAACCTTCTTATTCAGAGACCGACATCTTACCTCTAAACCACTCACCCCCTTCAACAACCTGGCAGGTAGAATCTCATAAGTGAACAGTGTTCGCCAGACTTCTTTGTCAATCAGAGGCCAAGTGCAAAAAGAATAATAATCAGAGGCCAAGTGCAAAAAGAATAATAATCAGAGGCCAAGTGCAAAAGAATAATAATTAGAGGCCAAGTACATAAAGTAAAATAATTAGAGGCCAAGTACATAAAGAATAATAATTAGAGGCCAAGTACATAAAGAATAATAATTAGAGGCCAAGTACATAAAGAATAATAATTAGAGGCCAAGTGCAAAAAGAATAATAATCAGAGGCCAAGTGCAAAAAGAATAATAATTAGAGGCCAAGTGCAAAAAGAATAATAATTAGAGGCCAAGTACATAAAGAATAATAATTAGAGGCCAAGTACATAAAGAATAATAATTAGAGGCCAAGTACATAAAGAAAAATAATTAGAGGCCAAGTACATAAAGAATAATAATTAGAGGCCAAGTACATAAAGAATAATAATTAGAGGCCAAGTACATAAAGAATAATAATTAGAGGCCAAGTGCAAAAAGAATAATAATCAGAGGCCAAGTGCAAAAAGAATAATAATCAGAGGCCAAGTGCAAAAAGAATAATAATTAGAGGCCAAGTGCAAAAAGAATAATAATTAGAGGCCAAGTGCAAAAAGAATAATAGCTAGAGGCCAAGTACATAAAGAATAATAATAACAACAATTAACAGAAGGTGGACTTAATGGTCAACGGCACAACATACACACACACAAAGGGATGCAATTCATCATCATTTGTCTTTCCTGTTTATTTTGGAAGATGGTTAATGGAATAGAATGATATATATATATATTAATGCATACAAATTAATGTGTTCATATTCACGTGTAATGGTGATAGCAACAATTTAACATCAATGAATGGCATTCAAATTTTCTTATGTAGGAAATACAAATAATTTTTAATTAATCAATTAAGGAGACACTAACAGTTTAACATTAACATATATAAAGACATTAACATTATTTTAGCATGTAATATGTAACATATAATACATAAGAAAGACTAACAATTTGCTATGAGCGTATAATGAAGAACGTGACGATGTTACATTAACATTAAAGAAGACGTGGAATATTACGGTAACATATAAACTGGAATTTAGCTGTGTTTTCTATTTTATATGATGAGGTCACTCGATCAATAAATATATAAAGAAGATATTTGATGGATGCTACTAACATATGAAGGAAGGAGAGCGTAACAATATTTCTTTAACATTAAAATAAAACCATACAAATGTTACCTTACATATATAGGAGACTCTAACAGTGTTACATTAAAAGAGGCCATACACAATTAAACAACATATAAAAAGGCCATAACAGTGTTACATCGATATGGAAAGAATATTATAACAAACTGATGCGTATAAATAACCTGTACGATTAGCATTAACATAATTAAAATAAAACATAATTTACTAAGAAGATACATATGAGAAACTATAAAGAACCTGATAGTGTTACTTCAACATATAAAAGAGAATCTGGTAGTGTTATATTAACATATAGAGAGGAACCTGAAAGCGATATATTTGTGGCATTATTTGAAAAGATCTTTTAGTGTTCGTAGAATCCCTAATTATTATAGTAAGTAAAAGTAGTAGTAAAGAGCCCCCGTCACGCCAAGTGGCGTATAGGGAATATGGTGTTAGTGACCATAAATTTTACAGACCTTCGGCACATGATTTCTTGGGTAATGTGGTCGGTATTACGCCCATGCCACTCTACTTTTCCAGAAAAAATCCGGTACCCATTTAAGGCTGGGTGAACCCGGAAGCCGTCCGTTGGGATCGAACCCTACCCTTGTCCTTTGCAGTCCAGTTCACTAACCACTGAGCTATAATTATTATAGAGAATTCCTAAATTATATAGAATATGTTGTTTTACTAGCAACTAACTTTAGAGGTGTGCCTGTGATGCGTTTATCTGGCATGTTCGGCTGCGTAATGCTGGAGGGGTAGTATATATCGGCATGCTGTTAATGGAACGTAAACTTGTTAAAAGCTGAACATTAATGATTGAAGTGAAGCTGGTTGGACAGATGTGAGGAAATGTTTATAGTCAAGCTATATCATACTCGGAGAAGTGAGACATAAATGGATGGAGATTTTGCCAGAAAGATTGTTGATCATTGACTACCCTCAGAGGGTCAGTTGGTAAGAGGCCATCAACCGAAAGGAGATCATCATCATGTGCCGTACCGGTTGGCGTTGGCGATCATGTCCTTCCACAATTTTCTATACACAGTGCATCTATATGAGTTCTGTTGTTGACTGTTATCCATGCCATGACACCAAGCTATCCAGTATTTTCTCTCTTTGTCGTCCGCGATCTCTCTTTGCTTTTATTTTGCCAGTTGTAACCAAGTATTCCAACTTTCCTCTTCTCATGATGTGCCCAAAAAATGTTGATTGCTTCTTTCTGATGTTTTTTAAGAGCTCCCTTTTTGTGTTGGCCTCTTTGAGAACTTTCTCATTGGTCTTTTTAGCTGTCCAGGGAACTTTCAACATTCTTCTGAGAAATCCCATCTCTGTGGCCTCTAATTGTCTTTTCATTTGTTTGTCTATTGTCCATGATTCGCTTCCATAGGTCAGAATTGGTTCTATATAGCATCGATGAACTCTCTTTCTCATTTCTATTGACATAGATTTGTTGCATAAGATATTTTTCATTTTCTGAAATGCTATTTTGGCCTCAGCTATTCTGCTTTTTAATTCTGTGTTGCATCTTCCATCTGATGTTATCACTGTACCCAAGTATTTGAAACGTTGCACTTGTTTCAGATTTGTCTTGTTTATTTTTATGCTGCATGATGGTGATGATTGTTTCTTCGATATAACCATTACTTCTGTTTTCTTACTATTCAGACTGAGACCATGTCTTGTTGCTTTCTTTTACTATTATATCTATCATTTCTTGTAGCTCATTCTCTGTCTATATTATTAAGACTGTGTCATCCGCATATCGTGAATTATTTATGTTGTGACCATTGACTTCAATTCCTTTTTTGTCTACTATTGATCTCATAATATGTTCGCTGTAAAGTGAAAACAAATCCGGCGACAGAACACAGCCTTGTCTGACTCCCTTGTTTTATAAATTGAAATTGTCCTGTTTGGTTGTTAATTCGTATAGCTGTTGTTTGTTGCCAGTACATGTCTTTTATCATTCGCAGATCCTTGCCATCAATGTTTAATTTCTCCAGCATATTTATTATTTCCACGTGCTTTACTTTGTCAAATGCTTTTGTGTAGTCTATAAAGCACATATATAGATCTTTCTTTACCTCTATAGATCTTTCTATCAATGTTCTTAAGATGTATGTTGCATTATTGGTGCCCTTTCCTTCCACAAATCCACATTGTTCCTCACTTATTTCTGGTTTTATTTTGTTCCTTACATGTCTCATGATGATTCTTAATATTATTTTAGTCATATGGCTCATGAGACTAATAGTGTGATGGTCTTCACAATCAGTGGCTCCTGACTTCTTCGGTATGGCTACAAAGATAGATTTTAGTAGATCTTCAGGTATGTGTCCAGTGTTATGTATGTCATTGAGTAGTTTTGTTATGACTTGTACTCCCAGCTCTCCTAATGCATTTATCTCTTCGATTGTTATATTGTCAGGACCTGGAGCTTTGCCTCTTTTCATGTGTTGAATTGCGTCCTCCACTTCACTCTTGGTGGTCCTGTGTCTTCATTTGAATTAAATTCTGGTCTTTCATCATCATAGAGTTGACTGATATATTCTGTCCATATTTCCATTGTCTGTCTTCTCCTGTCCCATTATTATATTTCCTTCCTTTGATTTCACACATCCAGAAACTTTGACTTCTTTTCTTCCTGTTAATTCATATAACAAGTTGTGCAACAACATGAGTCTTTCTTTTGTTGTTTTTCCATTTCTTCACATTTCTGTTTTAACCATCCTTCTTTTGCTTCTCCGCATTTGTTTTGGATCTCTTTGTGCAATATTTTGTATGTCCGTTCTTCTTTCTTATGTTTTTCTTCTTTCGTCCATTACTTGTAATATTTCTTCTGTCATCCATTTCTTTTTGTTGATTCTTTTAGTCATTGGTATATTACTTCTTTTGATGTTTGTTGAATCGATTGTTTGAGCATTTACCACTGTTCCTGGATGTCCTGTATTTTGTCATTAGCATTATGTCTATTTTATACTATCATGCTGTACTTATCACTCATCTGTTTATCTACTCTTAGCATCTCTAGTTCTAATTTTATATTTCTTTGTGATTTCTGTGCTTTCCGCAGTTTTATTCTTATCTTTTCAACTACTGGTACATGGTCACTATTGCAATCTGCCCCTGGCCTTGTTTTAACCGATGTTAGTCCATTCCTGAATCTTCTCTGTACCAGTATAAAATCAATTTGATTGTGTACTTTTTTGTCTGGGCTTTGCCATGTCCATAGTCGCCTAGGGTGTTGTTTGAACAAGGTGTTACCTATAATCATTTCATGTGTCTTTGCCCAATCTATCAATCAATCCCCTCTATCATTCGTCTCTCCAAGGCCATGCCCCCCAGTCACATTTTGCACTTTAGCTGTTATTACCTTTGCACTGAAATCCCCTGATATAATAGTTATTTCTTGGATTTACACTGTTCCATGAAAGGAGATAATCATCACATTAACATAACTTGTGATATTTAAATAGTTTGCAGGTTGAGGTTACAGGTAAAATTTTGACAAATGAAGAATTATACAATGAATTATTTTTAGAGAACCTGGAGGTGATAATTCCAGTAGGTAGTGTCAATCGCACATTGTTTACGATGAATGATGATATCGTATGACAGGGAACAGTTGGCTGTGTTCACTTTTTGCATGGTTTCGCCTTATGTCTTTTGTGTGTGCTGAGACTGCTACGATGGAGACTACAGTTACCTTTCTTTGTTTGGGAGATGAGATATTAATTCGGATGATTACGCTGGCACGGGTGGTTGAGCAATAATGGATTTTAATTCGTTTGCAGTGATACCGGGGCCTTCCATAACCAAAGAACCAAATCGCACAAAAGTACTACAATTGTGACTTCTTAAATCAGATCACAGTGGGAGAAATTGAACTTCCTAAAGATGTGTTGCTAAGCTGAATATTTTGTGAAGAATCGAGGACTGGTCAACTTTAAATTCTGTGCCATTTCTTCACAGAGCTTAAGATGAGCTGTGTTCTGTCACTGTTACACATTAACATATAAAGGAGAACACCATAACATTACATAAATACAGAACAAAATAGTCTAATATTAACGTAGGAGAGGCATACAATCACATATAAGAGACAAACACAAATTAAGGCCATTTTCTACCTGTGTGCATTCACAAGCTTATGCATACGCAAGTTCATTTGATCTATTAAGATCTGATTATTTCCAGCCATATGTTATTAACGAACACAAACTTTGTTTCTTCAAACTTAACATACAAACATTTATTTAACATATTATTTATTCTAATTTGATGATGGCATGCAAAACAGTTCAGGTGATCAACATAAATGATGGGTGGTTAATAATGTAGCAGACTAGCCAGTGAGTTTCACAAGCGTGATTTCACTTTTTACACATTAAATAAATCACTGAAAAGTTTACACATCTTTCTTCTTTCAGTGTTTTGAGAAGATAATCAAAGATGAAAGTTTAAATAGTATATACATTTTTTTGGACAAGTGTTCAATTAATAAAATTCTGAGATTTGGGAACTTCAGCGTCACCTATTTTGTTGGCTTGGATACCTTCGGTTTGTGTCGCTAGTAAGCTGTAATATTTATACTTTTCGGTCCGACACATCTTCGGCACTGGTAGAATTTTATTTGCTTAACAATTTTGCCTGGGCAGCTTCCACTTTTTGATCGTGAGAAGCATAGAGAGAGAAGAAATGAGGCAAAGATTAATGAAGTTGGTGGACAAAGTGGAGAATAACTTTAGCCAAATCAATCTAAACATTTGGAAACAGAATAACACAAAAATCAAACTAAGGATTTACAAGAACTGTGTATTTTCAGTGGTCTTTACATGGATCTGAATTGGTGCTATATGGAGCCAATTCTGACCTTTGGAAGCAAATCATGGACAGTAGACAAAAAAAATAAAAAATTGAAAAGATGATTAGAAACCACAGAGAATGTTGAAAGTTCCCAGGACAGCGAGGCTAACGAGGACATTCTCAAAGAGGCAATACAAAAATGGAGCTCCTAAAATTTTTCAGGCACATCATGAGAAGAGGACAAGGATGAAACAAGTTGGAGAAATTCCTCTACAAGACACAGTAAGACATATCAAACAATGATTACTTTGTTAAATCTTGCACCTACAACAAAAAGAAGATAACAACACAGACTTCAAAGTTATCCTTTTTACCACACAGGTCACTTTCATTGACATGTTTGACTTTGAAAATATTACACAAGGTTTATGAATATGTTGAATGGGCAAAACCATGAAACTTGGTACAGTCACATAACATGCTCAGCAGATATAGTAAAAACCATTATGCAAGGAATTATTGGTAAAATGCCAAGGCAGACAGTGATTGTAAAAAGTAAAGGTTCCCTCCATGCTGTGCTAGGCGTTTGGGGAATATAGTGTTAGTGACCACATTTTTCTATGACCACATTTTGGGTGATGTGGTCAGTATTACACCAGGCCTCCTTTACTTCCCAGAAAAATCTCTAAAATTTTTAGAGGCTGGGTAACCCCAGAACCTTGTCAGTCCAAAAAAATAAAACCTGCCGCTGTAGGGGATCGAACCTGGACCCTAATGGTCAGGAAGTGAGCTCACTAACCACTCAGCCACCGAGGCTCCAATAGTCAGACAGTGGTAGAACCAACAACAAATTCAAAGAATGGATGGTTCTAGACTATTATCAAACTGGGCCAAAGGTCATCAGCTCAAAGGTAACTGGATCTATATGAACTTCACCAGGTTACAGATAACAGCAAGAGCCACATCCCCTCTCCCAGAATAGGAGAGAATCCTGGTGACATCAATGGTGCCTCAATGTCTCACCAAGTCAACAAGTGAGGTTAAGGTTACAAAAATTAAGGGATAAATTATTCATAGCATGAATATAGTAACAGTCTGGACTGTAAATAGCTAAAGCACAGGAAATGGTTAAAAGTTATAGGTCTCATTAGTGTATGAATCAGTTGAGGTAATGCTGTTGAAATAATTGACAAAATATTTCATCAAAACATGTTGAGTTGGTGACCTTTCTTATTAGAATAAAGAACACAATATGATATTTTAGTTTCCTCATAACATGAACCAGCCTGGCAACCTATAAATTGTAACAATTCATCACCATCAAACTAGCAACACTTTTACAACTTTTGAACCTGTTCCTATGTGTTGTTCTGTCAAATTATTTTATCCCTTTCTTAACATATTTCTTGTTATCACTGTTGTTGTTTTCCTCAAATTGTTTATATCAATATCTTTGCTGTTGTTCTGTCATATTTCTAAGTAAATAAATAAATTTTCTGTTTAGTGTATGTTGTATCAGTTCTCATGTTCCAGGGAACACAGGGCTCCAACTGTTGTTTCTAACGTAAGTTTAACATAATTCTCTGTTAGATTCACTCACATCTAGTAGCTATAACTTCTGATGATTCTTCTCTATCCCTCCATTATTAATTCCACATCCTAACTTGCACTGTGGGTTCCTACCAAAAGCATATACAGATATAATCAGTAGTAATTTTGATTAGATTTAAGTGAACATTTACAAGAACATTCATAAAAGTCTATAGATGGCACTACAATCCAGAAAATTACCACATCTGTAGACCTTATTGCCTGAACTCCGGAAGCATCACAAGGTTGCCCTGCAGTGGGTCCCATCTCACTGTGGAATAGCAGGAAATGAGAGAGCAAATCAGCTGACAAAGGAAGGCAAACAACCAGATACACCAGTTACATACCATCAGAAAAAAAACTGATAATCAAATCAATCAGAGGACCACAAGCCCCAAATCAAGATGCCTTCCAATATATGAATAGATGGAAATAAGTTATCATTATACATCTCAGAACAGGACACAATTGACTCCCTAGTCACATGTATACAAAATTCAAGATCGGCACCTCAACTAGATGTACACGTGGACAGATGCCCCAGACCACTGAACACATACTCCAAGACTGTACTGAATATAGCAGCCTGAGGAAAACTCATTGGCCCATAGATACAACACTTCAGGCAAAACTATATGGGTCACTAGAGAACTACAAAAATACAGGAAAATTTATTTTTAAAAATGACATTGCAGATATACTCAATACTTGAGGTAAACAAGAGATAGCTAGATAGAGAAAACATACAAGTTGCAGAATGCAAAGAGTGTTGGTGAAAGGAGAAGGAAGCAAATAATTCAGTGAGTAAAAATTAAGAATATATTTGCCAATCTTGGCAAAACAAAAAAATTATGTTGAATCTAAAAAAGGCCATTATAAGAAAATGAAAGTCATAAGGAAATGTGCGATGAAAAATAAAAATAGTGGGCAAAGATTCATACTACAGTAGCAGTGGGTGAGCTTGGAAATCTGTCTTGACCATCAAGGGAAGACTGATGTTCCATGGTAGCAAATATCTTGGCAGAGAGAGCTCAGGATGATGATACAATCTACAGTGTACAGACAAGACATGTATTATTCAGGACACAGAGACACTGCTAGCATCAAGATGGTTGTTTATTGATTCAATAAACCATGTTACTGCCCTTTGGTACAATGTTGTGCAATGATAGCTGCAAGTGTTTCTATTTTCATTTATGGTAAGATACTAGCACATAAGCCTACTTTTTCCCATTTCTTATATTGGGGGGGGGGGGGGGGAAAGCAACGATGATGTTGTCTGACCAACCACTGCTTTTCAATAACAGCAAATCTAGTGCAGTGAACACTTTAAATTGTGTGCCATGAGGTTTAAACACTTAAACCTACATACTGTGAGGTTAAAACACTTTAAGCTGCATACCATGAGGTTTAAACACATTAAACTGCATACTGTGAGTTTTAAACACTTTTAACTGCATGCCATGATGTTTAAACACTTTAAACTGCATGCTATGAGGTTTAAACACTTTAAACTGCATACCATGAGGTTTAAACACTTTAAACTGCATACTGTGAGGTTTAAACACTTTTAACTGCATGCCATGATGTTTAAACACTTTAAACTGCATACTATGATGTTTAAACACTTTAAACTGCATGCTATGAGGTTTAAACACTTCACACATGTTATTGTGATGTTACAACACTTTGCAGTATTGTTACAACATATAAACTCTTTTTTTTGCTACTGCTAGATTTTAAACACTTCATATTCCTCTGTTATTTTCAAAAATTATTTGTACTTTTCATCATCTATTTGTCATAGGTCTTATATTTAGGTTTGAAAGCCTATAGAAATCAGAGAGTATAAAAATCATCTTTCATTGTTAAAAAAAAAATTTATTGCTAGCATCTTCATTCAACTTGTGAGCAACAGGTAGCAGGTAAATGAAAATCTATTACAATAAATAGAAATGGTAGAAATAGAGCAAAAAATAATAAGGAAATATATTGCAACATATAAAATAGGAAATGTAGGTGGTCAACATTTCAACTTAATCTTTATTGTGTTAGTCAGATCAAAGACTTATTTTAGAGTCTTCTAATCACTTCACTCCACTACAGCTTGTCCTCTAATCACTTCACTCCACTACAGCTTGTCCTCTAATCACTTCACTCCACTACAGCTTGTCCTCTAATCACTTCACTCCACTACAGCTTGTCCTCTTATCACTTCACTCCACTACAGCTTGTCCTCTAATCACTTTACTCCCTAGTGCAACTTGTCCTCTAATCACTTCACTCCACTACAGCTTGTCCTCTTATCACTTCACTCCACTACACTTGTCCTCTAATCACTTCACTCCACTACAGCTTGTCCTCTAATCATTTAACTCCACTACAATCTGTCCTCTAACTACTCCACTACATCTCCTCTAATCACTTCACTTCACTACCACCTGTCTTTTTAACATTTCACTCCACTACACCTGTCCTCTAATCTTCACTCTACTACAACATGTCCTCCTCACTTCACCTTACTACAACATGTCCTCTAATCACTTCACTTACTACAACCTGTCCTCTATCACTTCACCTTACTACATGTCCTCTAATCACTTCACCTTACTACAACATGTCCTCTAATCACTTCACTCTACTACAACATGTCCTCTAACCACTTACTTTACTACAACCTGTCCTCTAACCACTTCACTTTACTACAACTTGTCCTCTAATAACTTCACTCCATGACAACTTGTCCTCTAATCACTTCACTCTATAACCACCTGTCTTCTAATCATTCCACTACAACTTGTCCTTTAATAACTTCACTCCACTATCACCTGGCCTCTAATCACTTCACTCTACTACAACCTGTTCTATCACTTTACTACTCTACACATATAACTTGTCTATTATAAAAATGGGCCATATGTTTCTCATCTTTAATAAAAGTGGGTCACATGTTTCTTGCCTAATATAAAAGTCACACTATAAAAAAGCTATATCATAATATGAAGCATAACCTGTCAGTTCTGCTGTAACTAAAATAGTTTTTAAAATATTTTTTTTCTTTCATAAAAGACATATCTTCAACTTCAAGGAGATAAAACTACGGCAATAATTAATTACAACTTAGAGACCAAACTTGCACTTTTCATACATCTTTGGTCTTGAATTTTCACTCATCGTCCAGTTAATAAAAATATATAGGACATTTGCAATGTTAAGTTGGTGACAGGCGATGACATGCAGATGTGACCTTTCTAGGCTGTCATTGAGGGTGGTGGTATTATAGTATATTTTTAGTCCTAGTACGATAAGAAAT
This sequence comes from Megaustenia siamemsis, assembly GCA_032433765.1. Taxonomy (NCBI): domain Eukaryota; kingdom Metazoa; phylum Mollusca; class Gastropoda; order Stylommatophora; family Ariophantidae; genus Megaustenia; species Megaustenia siamemsis. The sequence goes on from JAVIAB010000124.1 coordinate 65,409,214, forward strand.
TAGTATAATGCTGGCGTACACAATATGTACAAAGTGCACTTTAGGTTATTTTAAAAGTGCATTTATATTAGATGAATGATGCATAATACCAACTCAGCAGAAAACAAGTTAACATATGAAATCTCCATACAGGGTATAACAGAAGTATCACCCGTTTCACGTGCAGAATGAATATTCTGTGCTGATTGGGACAGTGAGGTGGATACAATTATTTCTTAATATCTACTACATATGTCCAGCATATGTAGAACAGAGACATTCATACCTTCCATGCTGTAAGGGTTTTCTTTAATTTGTAAGGATTTTTCTAAACATTACATTTGAAAGTCTTACAAGGTAATTTTACAGGATTTTTCTAAACATTAGACTTGAAAGTCTTACAAGGTAATTTGTAAGGATTTTTCTAAAAATTAGACTTGAAAGTCTTACAAGATAATTTGTAAGGATTTTTCTAAAAATTTGACTTGAAAGTCTTACAAGATAATTTGTAAGGAAAAACAGACCATTTGTGTGACGTTCTACATCTGTTCTTATTTAAAATGTGTATGAAGAAGTGTGAAAGTAGCTAGGCTTATACAAGTGCTAGGCAATCACATCATAACATACCTACATTCTAAATGGACTATAAATATCAAGACCTACTAACTATGCTACACGAACACACATAACACATTTTAAAAAAATATATAATTTTAACACAAATTTGTTAATGTCAACTGTGGGCTAGTACAGTCTAGAAGTCATAGCCAGAAGGTGAAATAGTGCTTTGCTGAAAAGGCAAGAAAATAAAGATCAAAATAAAATATTTTTTATTGACCTTTTCTGTAAAGCTATCACCATACTTTGTAGGAGGGTATGTTACACCCCACCATTACAATCATCATCATGTGCCATACCGGTTGGCATAGGTGATCATGTCCTTCCACAATCTTCTATCTACAGTGCATTGTTATCAGTTCTGTTGTTGACTGTTTTCCATGCCATGACATCAAGCTATCCAGTATTTTCTCTCTTTGTTGTCCGCGATCCCTCTTTCCTTTTATTTTACCAGTTGTAACCAAGTATTCTAACTTTCCTCTTCTCATGATATGCCCGAAAAATGTTGATTGTTTCTTTCTGATGTTTTTTAGGAGCTGCCTTTACAATCTATCTATCTATCTATTGTCCTTTCGAGCTGAAGACGGCACATAGGGCAGAACTACAATCTCAAAAACAGAAACCTTGCGTGCCAAAATGGCACATATTGCAGAGATCACTGCTTCTAAAATATATGGTTCTGTTTCCATAACAATGCTTTTTACAATGACAGATTGTCAAGCCATCGATCAACCTCCTTAGTCGCCTCTTATGACATGCCTTGAAGGTCACAGTGTCACTATTCTTTACTTCCCACATAATGAGGCCCCGGTAACACGCGGGACCGTTGTAAAAATACCAGCATTTTTATGTGTTCATACACTACCCCCATCCTCCTCTTCCTAATAACTAATAATTCAATTTTAATTTTTAACTGAAAAATAATAAATAATAATTACAGTGACCCCAGAGTTTTTCATTTATTTTCATTGTTTTGAGATTGAGATTGTGAGACATGAAAATAAATTGCCAATTTTCAAGAAATTTATAGTTTTTAATTTATTTATTTTTTGGGTTTTTTTTTGTAGTGCTGTGACTAGGGAAATTTCCTTGGTTGCGAGCAGACATCAAACAACCTTTTGTGACTTGGGAAACACAGCAGATAATGCTATTAGATACCCAACCACACCAACAGATTTAAGGCGACTGTACTGATAGATATTGTAACACGTCAGATCCATGAGGTGAAACTCAGGTCATATATCAACCTGAGCCAGGAATTTCAAGTCCCTACGTTTTGCCTAGTGTGAACACACGGGAGTGTGTCAAAAGTTCAGAGAAATTACTATTTTTAGAGCACCTAATGTTTACATTTAAGTGGTAGTAATTTTTACTACAGTATCGTAACTGGGAGAGTTACAGATAGGTATTGTAATCTAGGGTTAAACTAAAAAATATGGAAGGGATGTATATTATGTATGTACCACTCATATTACTACTCAAAGACAAACTCTATGAAGATACCAACATCTATGAACTGTTGTATCCAGATATGTTAATCATTAGGAAGCTGGTTTAAGAACATGTACACAAACAAACAAGATTTGTAAAATGCGCCAAGAAATCGGCTGATAAATAATTTGGGTAATCATCTTTCTGTGAAATAGTGTAAGAATAATTTACACATGAAGTAAACACACACATTGAAAATATGAAATAGAAACGCCAAGTTACAAGTGTGCTCCATTATAGTAGATACACACAAGCTTGATTGTGTAGTATAGAGGCAGCATTGATGATCTGTACAAACATAACCAATCATTTATCACTCAATATGACTAGAAAAAACAGTTGCTATGGTGATTTATGAAACAACAAAAGAGTTTCCGGCCAGCAAATGAACATCATTCTGGTCTTGAAATTTGAGAATATTTCAAAACAACAATAATGCAGGAAAATAAAGAGAAACAAAAACTAATGCACATCTCGTGATAATGGCGAGGAATAAAATTTGTAAAAAATATAACGCAAGAAAATAAGGAAACATAAAAACATATCCTAAGAAAATAAGGAGAAACAAAAGAATGTCCCGTGATAATAATTAACTGAATTTTTATTGAAATTATCGTTTTCTAACAAAAATTGTGCGTCTTTTAAAATAAAAATGTAATCTTTAGTTACAAAAATCAAATAATTGTATAAAGTAATTACATAAAGTAAATTGTATTAAAATTGTTTTGTCTCCATTTAATGGAAAATGCAAATTATTTCACACAAGAATGGATTTAAGAAACCATTTGTCTGCAAAAATGAACAAGTTTTCAGTCTGCACCATTCTGTCTTATTGAGGGCTTCACACTTCAATGCTGAAATCAGCAATATACTTCGTTGCAGTCAGCAGCTTCTTCAAAAAAGCTGAAGATTGTGTCCCTTAGAGCTGTCTCCGTAGACCAGAATGTGTATTCTTTGAAGACTAGGAAGAATATCTTCTTCATTTAGCTTCAGCTTCCAAAAGAAATGGAGGGAAAAAAACCCGCCTTCAAATTGAGTAATTGATTTAGCTGACATTTTAAATGTTTAAAGGTCACACATGCCTGGGTCAAACCATGACATCAGGATTATATGTTTCTTCCTTTATGTCATCAGATGTGATTGTGTAGCTACCAGAAGTGGTTGTGTTGTCATCGTCATCATTACAGTTACTTGTATTTGAGCGCCAGCTGGTGTCAAGACCTTTGGCACGTTTCCAGGCCGGATGGCTGTTGCTGTGAGGGACCCCTGTAGCGAACGGAGATGAGAATGTCTGAAGCAACTGATGTTTTTGTTCCGCTTTCTTAACGCGGTAGGGGTCTTCAAAATCGTTGTTGGACAGCGCAACCCGTGCACCAGTATGACGTGGCTGGCTGTGGTATACAGAGGTTTCATTGTTTTGTGACGGGGTTGAAATGTTGGACGCACCTGCTGGGTACCCTAAACCCAATGCTGGAAGTTTCTCAAAAGATCGTCGGATATAGCAGTGAGGGCTGGGCTGACGTTCTCCAGCGGACAGAAGAGGGGTTGGAGACCCTGGAATGTCTTCAGCATCTTTCGTTGAAATCTGTTGCACCTTCTGCTGTGGCTGCCTCCTAAGACTGTTGGTGTCATGTTTCTGGTTGCCAGATCTTAGGATGGAGTTTGGTGCCAGGTTGGCAGAACTTGTCATTTTGAACTTGCGCATTTCTAAAAAGAAAAAAAAATATGTTTCCTATAAGCCGTAATTTCTAAAGCTTTTGATATATGATATAAGAGCAATGAAACATAACAGATCTATACTATAATACAATTAAGGTGACTTTCAAGAAATAAAAATGTGCTGCAAAATATTTGAGCATATCCAAACATGTTTTCCTTATTTCCACAGGCATCTAGTAAGTGTGTGTGTGTATATATATATATATATATATATATATATATATATATATATATATATATATATATATATATGTATATCATCATCATTATCAGCTAGTGCCAAATCCACATCGAAGGTTGGCTACCATGGAGCACCATTCACCTATGTTTCTTGCTTTGATAGTGCAGGTTGCACATAGGCTGGCTTGTCCATCTTTTGATGTTACTCCTCCATGTTAGACTTGGTCTGCACTTCCTTTACCTTGCATTTTTCCTTCCAAGATTACTTTTAGTTGTCTGTTGTATTTAACATGCCTCAAAAATCTCATTTGTCTTGTTCTAATTGTGTTTAGTAGTTCTCTTTTCATTTTAAGTTGTTTTAAGACTTCACCGTTTGTTTTCTTTTCTTTCCATCCAATTCTACCTATTCTTCTATAAATTCACATTTCAAGGGCTTTAATTTTCTATTCTGTTTTCTTGTCTAATGTCCATGTTTCTACACCATATAGGAATATTGAGAAGATGTAACATTTTGCTACTCTTAGTTTTAGCCCTGGTGTTATTTGTTTTGATGTTAGTATATTTTTCATGGCATTAAAATTACTTTTTGCCATTCCTATTCTTTTGTTTATTTCAGTTTTACATTTTCCATCACTGGTTATAGTATGTCCAAGGTAGTTGTAGCTCTGAACTGTCTCCAGGTCTATTCCTTCAACTTTGACATCCACTTGTAGGTTTTGAGTATTATTTTTGTTTATCATAGTTTTAGTCTTTTAGATATTCATATCTAATCCATATTTATTTCTTATCATGTTTATTTATTTAAGTAATTGTTGTAGATCTTAAAGAGTTCTAATATTCCATGTACTTATTTGTATGTCTTTCTTCTGACATAAGTTAGAATGAATATATATATGTGTGTGTGTGTGTGTACATAAATAATAAGAGATTATGGAGATTATGTTACAACAAAAATGGCACCCTTGTTTAGTTCCACAAACATAAACTTTATTTTGTTTCCCAGGATTCCTTTCAGCAACAGGATGCAGCATTTGAGCCTGCACAGAGGTATTATCTTTCAGTTTTAGAAATGTCTCAGTCGTGTTAACATAAATCTGTCTGTGATTCCTTCAGGTAAATAAATACTAGCCATTGATGATTGCATCAGTGAGGTGTTTCGATCAAGGCGGGGAATTAGTGATTTTTGTAAAGTATTTTGGATAATCAACAATTAACCTGGTCAGAAATGTTGGACCTTGCGAATTATGTTGGTGAAGCGCCTCTGTACTGTTTTGCAGATGTCTCACACTATTCCACATATATATATTTGAATTTGTGGGAAAGGTGGGTTATACACATACGTGCACAAAACATAAGAAACTACAAGTGTCTAGGTTCTAGAAGATGAAGATGCCAGACAGGCCCACATTTAGAATTGGTGAGGTCCCAAAATGGCTAAGCTAAATGAAATTTTGAAGCCCCTGTTAAAAAATTAAGATCAGCAGAAGGTCTCTATCACAGATTACTTAAAGATCACTAGAAGGTCTCTATCATAGATTACTTAAAGATCAGCAGAAGGTCTCTATCATAGATTACTTAAAGATCACTAGAAGGTCTCTATCATAGATTACTTAAAGGTCAGCAGAAGGTCTCTATCATAGATTACTTAAAGGTCAGCAGAAGGTCTCTATCATAGATTACTTAAAGGTCAGCAGAAGGTCTCTATCATAGATTACTTAAAGGTCAGCAGAAGGTCTCTATCGTAGATTACTTAAAGGTCAGCAGAAGGTCTCTATCGTAGATTACTTAAAGGTCAGCAGAAGGTCTCTATCATAGATTACTTAAAGGTCAGCAGAAGGTCTCTATCATAGATTACTTAAATGTCAGCAGAAGGTCTCTATCGTAGATTACTTAAAGGTCAGCAGAAGGTCTCTATCATAGATTACTTAAAGATCACTAGAAGGTCTCTATCATAGATTACTTAAAGGTCAGCAGAAGGTCTCTATCGTAGATTACTTAAAGATCACTAGAAGGTCTCTATCATAGATTACTTAAAGGTCAGCAGAAGGTCTCTATCATAAATTACTTAAAGATCACTAGAAGGTCTCTATCATAGATTACCTCTACGACAGCAGAAGGTCTCTATCATAGATTACCTCTAGGACAGCAGAAGGTCTCTATCATAGATTACCTCTAGGTCAGCAGAAGGTCTCTATCATAGATTACCTCTAGGTCAGCAGAAGGTCTCTATCATAGATTACTTATAAACAAATGCCCCCCCCCCCCCCCACCCCGGGATTGCTAGGCTGTATTTCATTTTAAAAAGTAAAGGTTCCTTCCACATAGTGACCATATTTATCCATGACGATGGCACATATTTGCGTGATGTAGTTGGTTATCATGCCAGGCTGTCTTCACTTTCCAGAAAAAAATCTCTGGGACTTTCTGGGACCCTGGAGACTTTCTTTCCGAAAAAAAAAAATTACTGCTTGGCATCGAACTGATCAGAAAGCAAGTACACTAACCACTCAACCACAGAGGCTGAGTCTACCACTGAACTATAAAAGGATGTACTGAACCGATATTTCCACAGCTGCTTGATTACACACGCTCCTACATTTATCATATCAACACACGCTCCTACATTATCATATCAACACACGCTCCTACATTTATCATATCAACACACACTCCTACATTTATCATATCAACTCACGCACCTACATTTATCATATCAACACACGCTCCTATATTTATCATATCAACACATGCTCCTACATTTATCATATCAAATCACGCTCCTACATTTATCATATCAACTCACGCTCCTACATTTATCATATCAACACACGCTCCTACATTTATCATATCAACACACTCTCCTATATTTATCATATCAACACACGATTCTTCAACGTTATATCACACACACTCCTACATTTATCATATCAACACACGCTCCTACATTTATCATATCAACACACGCTCCTACATTTATCATATCAACTCACGCTCCTACATTTATCATATCAACACACGCTCCTACATTTATCATATCAACACACACTCCTACATTTATCATATCAACACACGCTCCTATATTTATCATATCAACACACGATTCTTCAACGTTATATCAACACACACTCCTACATTTATCATATCAACACACGCTCCTACAATATCATATCAACACACGCTCCTACATTTATCATATCAACACACACTCCTACATTTATCATATCAACGCAGGCTCCTACATTATCATATCAACACACGCTCCTACATTGATCATATCAACACACGCTCCTACATTATCATATCAACACACGCTCCTACATTTATCATATCAACACACGCTCCTACATTTATCATATCAAACTCAGTTCTAATCAATTAACATTAGAGGATACATAGTCATAAGATTGAACCATCAACAAGTTTCGTTTTAAAAATTAAATATATATAAAAAAGCAAGAAATCTTAAACTGTAAATGATTGGCCGCGATATTTTCTAAAGCCGTTCCACGTTTGGCTTAGTATTTTCTCATTAGATTGATAAAATAATAGGAAGAATTGGATGGCAAGAAAAGAAATCAAATGATGAAGTATTAAAACAACTAAAAATGAAAAGATAACTACTAAACACAATTCAAACAAGACAAATGAGATTTTGGGGAAATGTTAAAAGACACAACAGCCTACTAAAGTAATCTTCGAAGGGAAAATACAAGGTAAAAGAGGCAGAGGCAGAGCAAGACTAACATGGACAAGTAACATCAAAAGATGGACAAGTCAGCCTATAACAACTTGCTCCATCAAAGCAAGAGTCAGCGCAGAATGGCGCTACATGGTAGCCAACCTTCGATGCGGAGAGACAGCACTCAATGATGAATGATGATGATTTTCTCATTGTCCACAAATAGTATCCTGGCCATTTATGATTAAAAGATTACCCCACCAGGCAATTATGAACCCATCCCTGAAGCAAATCCCTGAAGATTTCAGACCGCCCGTGGACCACACTATGCAAACTCATTATCCAGTTTCAATGAAACTATTACATAAACCTTTTAACCAAAAGAATATAAAAATATAATTTAATATAATTCTAGTTTGATAAAATGATGAATACTTTTGCCAGGTTATCAATATATTTCGCATCTTGAAGCCAATGAAAACATTTATCATCCAAATTTAATGTAAGAAAATCGAGGCGTTAGAACAATTGAGCGCCAGAATGATAAACCTCAATTGACCGTTACTAGTTTTAGTTGAAAGTAATGCTGCTGCTGAGAGCTGGAAAACAACAAGAGACACAGAAACAAAGTTGAACATATTCGAAAATAAATGTCTAAGGAAAATACTTAGTATCGCGTGGAACGAATTTAGAACAAACGAAGAAATTAGAGAAATCTGCAAACAACCACTACTATCTTCAGTAATCAAGAAAAGACGATGGTCATATGTTGGACATGTGATGAGAAGAGATAATAACCGAATAATAAAGCAAGCCCTCATGTGGGGAACAACAGGTAAGAGGAAAAGAGGCCGACCCAGAGAGACACTGAGAAGAATATTGATCAGAGAGGCAGAGAGGCAAGAGCAGCAGGAATCGGCTCCCTCAATGAGATAGAGTTGCTTGCACAGAACAGAGACAAATGGCGAGATTTGATAAAATATCTTTAGAAGGATTGAAAACTGCTAGAATAAAAATTAAGATAAGAGAAAGAGTATCTGGGTTTATGCCCTATGGGCCGGCTACGGCTCGAAAGGTCAATAGATAGATAGAATGCCGCTGATAACAGTTTAAAAACTATTCCCGCAAATCAACAGTGAGGGGAGCGAATGTCGATTTTCTTGGCATTAAGTTAGGAAGACGCCTCATGACGTGGACCTATCGACAATCGAAAAGCTGTACTTTACTCCCCAAATTAATAGTCAGGATTTGCCGCAGACGACTAGTTAAATATGACTTTTATAAATATGAAGAAATATCGAAACAAAATAATTAACCAACATCGTTACATGTCGTGTCTTGGAAATGATTAATCCTTTAACAGCCATCTGTTGTTCGTGCATAATAGTACTTCTGAATTGCATTTGTTTTCCCAGTACCACCATCATTATAATATCCCACGTCTTTGTTTTGTGCCTTCATATGATCGCTTATCCGTTGCTGTCATTAGTTAGCACTTTATAACTGTTTTCCCCAGGTCATCATCAGATGGCTTATCAAGTCAAGGTTTCTCTTAGGCTATCAATCAGTCTGCACATTTTTCTCGTTGTGTGGTTACATTGAACAGATGGTGGGGGTGTAGCGTACAATTCTACACAGTTTGGTGACACCGTCACAAAAGTGCAGTTCTGGTTAGTCTAGAACATGTAATCATTGGCACAGCGCCTTGCCATGAAAAACCAAACGCTAGGGAACATTGCCGAGTTGGCAGTGTTCCCTGGGCATTTGGCTTTCCGTGGCAAGTAAAAATAAAGTAGAGTCCCGTCACACCAAGTGGCGTATAGGGAATATGGTGTTAGTGACCATAAATTTTACAGACCTTCAGCACATGATTTTCAGGGCAATGCAGTCAGTATTATGCCCGCGCCGCTTTACTTTCCCAGAAAAAAAAAATCTGGTACCCATTAAAGGCTGGGTGAACCCGGAAGCCGTCGGTTGGGATTTTCGTTCCAAGGCGCTGTGCCAATGAGTACGGGTTCGATCCTGCTTCGGACCATATATTTGTTCTTTTTTTCTTTCTATTGTTGATTATTTGTCTTTTTTTTCCCGAGTGCTGTAAACATACCTCTTCCTCTGAATTGATTTGCTGATTATCGCCTCGGAAGTTTCCTTCTATAATAATATTCATTTATTATTATTTGTCTCCTGCACTAGGACATGTCGTTTAGTTATCTTCATTTCGTTGTCCGTTTTTGTTTTTCCTGTTTTCTGAAAAAAAAAAAGTCACGTGTAGACGACACGTCATGATTTTGTGTTTTGTTACTTTTTTGTAAATGTGTCACGGAACGTTGTAGAAGTACATGCTATACCTCACCACTGGCACCTTGCAACCAGCTTTACCGCAGCACTGCAATTATTTGCCTGTTCCCTATAACTACGTTGTCTGCCTCTGCGAAGTTAGCATCTATGGAAGCCTTTAATGCCCTGGACCACATACATCTTATAGATTTAGTAAGGCCTGCGGGCAGAAAATAAAAACGGAAAACCTACCATCTATCCATCTTCTTCTGGGTCTTCCTCTTGATCTTTTCCCACGCATTCTCGAGAAGAACGCCCTTGATGGTGATTGATAAGGATTCATTCTGACCAGGTGGCCAAACCATTTAAGTTGTTGTTGTTCTATATATTCTTGGCAGGGTTTTATTCCTACCATTTTTCTTATGGTTTCATTTGGTATTCTAGCTCTTCTTGTGTTGTTTGTTACTTTTCTCAAGCAACGCATCTAACATGTATTGATATTTCTTAAATGTGATTTAGAAAGGGTCCATGTTTGACTTTCATAGCACAAAGTTGGTATGAAAATGCTATTTATCATTTGTTGATTAGTTGGCATAGAAATGTTTGGATGTCTTAACAATGGTGAAAGCTGGTATGTGACAGCATTTGCTTTTTGTATTCTCATGTTAATTTCCCTGTAATAAATCATACCAGTCTCCGATATGATTGTCTGCATGGCTCTCTTTGTTTTCACTTTGAAAATAAAACATTTGTCGCTCCAACAAAGAAGTATTAATCTAAGATCAAGACTAGTAAAAACAAACAAACTCAGAATGGTGTGTCCGCAGGTATTAGTAAATCGGATGGGAGGCAAGCACAAACAACTGGTTAGAACAATCTAGTGAAGTTTGTGCTATACTTAGTCCATTTTATTTCCATCTATTTAACCTTGGCTCTCGGCGTCAGTGGCAAGCTAGGTAGCTTGGTGAGGAACTAGTCACAGCCAGATATCTAGATTTACTTAGTAAATGGGGCGGGGGGGGGGGAGTGACCAGGCGGGGACAGAAAAAGAGAGAGAGAGAGAAAGAGAGAGTCAGTGATAAACTATGTAGCTTGGTAAAGAACTAGCTAACTAGGGGATGGCCACAGAGAGAGAGAGAGAGAGAGAGAGAGAGAGAGTCAGTGATAAACTATGTAGCTTGGTAAAGAACTAGCTAACTAGGGGATGGCCACAGAGAGAGAGAGAGAGAGAGAGAGAGAGAGAGAGTCAGTGATAAACTATGTAGCTTGGTAAAGAACTAGCTAACTAGGGGATGGCCACAGAGAGAGAGAGAGAGAGAGAGAGAGAGAGAGTCAGAGTCAATGATAATCTATGTAGCTTGGTAATGAACTAGCTAACTAGGGGATGGCCACAGAGAGAGAGAGAGAGAGAGAGAGAGAGTCAATGATAAACTATGTAGCTTGGTAAAGAACTAGCTAACTAGGGGATGGCCACAGAGAGAGAGAGAGAGAGAGAGAGAGAGAGAGAGAGAGAGAGTCAGTGATAAACTATGTAGCTTGGTAAAGAACTAGCTAACTTGGGATGGCCACAGAGAGAGAGAGAGAGAGAGAGAGAGAGAGAGAGAGTCAGAGTCAATGATAATCTATGTAGCTTGGTAATGAACTAGCTAACTAGGGGATGGCCACAGAGAGAGAGAGAGAGAGAGAGAGAGAGAGTCAGAGTCAATGATAATCTATGTAGCTTGGTAATGAACTAGCTAACTAGGGGATTGCCACAGAGAGAGAGAGAGAGAGAGAGAGAGTCAGTGATAAACTATGTAGCTTGGTAAAGAACTAGCTAACTAGGGGATGGCCACAGAGAGAGAGAGAGAGAGAGAGAGAGAGAGTCAGTGATAAACTATGTAGCTTGGTAAAGAACTAGCTAACTAGGGGATGGCCACAGAGAGAGAGAGAGAGAGAGAGAGAGAGAGAGAGAGAGAGAGTCAGAGTCAATGATAATCTATGTAGCTTGGTAATGAACTAGCTAACTAGGGGATGGCCACAGAGAGAGAGAGAGAGAGAGAGAGTCAATGATAAACTATGTAGCTTGGTAAAGAACTAGCTAACTAGGGGATGGCCACAGAGAGAGAGAGAGAGAGAGAGAGAGAGTCAGTGATAAACTATGTAGCTTGGTAAAGAACTAGCTAACTTGGGGATGGCCACAGAGAGAGAGAGAGAGAGAGAGAGAGAGAGAGAGAGAGAGAGAGAGAGAGAGTCAGAGTCAATGATAATCTATGTAGCTTGGTAATGAACTAGCTAACTAGGGGATGGCCACAGAGAGAGAGAGAGAGAGAGTCAGAGTCAATGATAATCTATGTAGCTTGGTAATGAACTAGCTAACTAGGGGATGGCCACAGAGCGAGAGAGAGAGAGAGAGAGAGAGAGAGAGAGTCAATAATAAACTATGTAGCTTGGTAAAGAACTAGCTAACTAGGGGATGGCCACACAGAGAGAGAGAGAGAGAGAGAGAGAGAGAGAGAGAGAGTCAATGATAAACTATGTAGCTTGGTAAAGAACTAGCTAACTAGGGGATGGCCACAGAGAGAGAGAGAGAGAGAGAGAGAGAGAGAGAGAGTCAATGATAAACTATGTAGCTTGGTAAAGAACTAGCTAACTAGGGGATGGCCACAGAGAGAGAGAGAGAGAGAGAGAGAGAGAGTCAATTATAAACTATGTAGCTTGGTAAAGAACTAGCTAACTAGGAGATGGCCACACAGAGAGAGAGAGAGAGAGAGAGAGAGAGAGAGAGAGTCAATTATAAACTATGTAACTTGGTAAAGAACTAGCTAACTGGTGGATGGCCACAGAGAGAGAGAGAGAGTCAATGACAAACTATGTAGCTTGGTAAAGAACTAGCTAACTGGTGGATGGCCACAGAGAGAGAGAGAGAGAGTCAATGACAAACTATGTAGCTTGGTAAAGAACTAGCTAACTGGTGGATGGCCACACAGATAGAGAGAGACAGAGAGAGAGAGAGAGAGAGAGAGAGAGAGAGCGACTGAGGGAGGAACACGTCTTGTAACTTCCGCAGAATAAAGCAAAGAAGGAAAAATATAAGTGGAAAGTGGTAAATAAGAGTGTCTGGAAGAAGTGATATGAACAGATAGACGGAACGCCAAAGGAAATCTGGCCGTAAAGTACTTCACGTTTATCCATAAATTAAACAAAAAAATGAAATTAAAGTGGCACGTTTCTTCAGTCGGTTAGAAAACGCAATTGGTTGGAACGTCAATTTTTATTGGTTTCCAGGTTTTTTTAGCAAGTGATTTACGTCTTCCATATTTTGAGCACTTGATTTATCGTTCGGTAGAATGCATCTGCTATCACCATTGGAAACAAACCAAAATGAGATTCGCTAGTTTGGCTGACAATCCGAGCCACGTCTTGGACTGTAGATAACCTCGATGTATCCAGCTCATCAATGTATCCAGCTCATCAGTGTATCCAGCTCATCAGTGTATCCAGCTCATCAATGTATCCAGCTCATCAATGTATCCAGCTCATCAATGTATCCAGCTCATCAGTGTATCCAAGCTCATCAGTGTATCCAAGCTCATCAGTGTATCCAAGCTCATCAGTGTATCCAGCTCATCAATGTATCCAAGCTCATCAGTGTATCCAAGCTCATCAATGTATCCAAGCTCATCAATGTATCCAGCTCATCAATGTATCCAGCTCATCAATGTATCCAAGCTCATCAATGTATCCAGCTCATCAATGTATCCAAGCTCATCAGTGTATCCAGCTCATCAATGTATCCAAGCTCATCAATGTATCCAGATCATCAATGTATCCAAGCTCATCAATGTATCCAGCTCATCAATGTATCCCATTCATCAGTGTATGCAGCAAATCAGTGTATCCAGCTCATCAGTGTATGCAGCAAATCAGTGTATCCAGCTCATCAGTGTATCCAGCTCATCAGTGTATCCAGCTCATCAATGTATCCCATTCATCAGTGTATGCAGCAAATCAGTGTATCCAGCTCATCAGTGTATCCAGCTCATCAGTGTATCCAAGCTCATCAATGTATCCAGCTCATCAATGTATCCAAGCTCATCAATGTATCCAGCTCATCAATGTATCCCATTCATCAGTGTATGCAGCAAATCAGTGTATCCAGCTCATCAGTGTATCCAGCTCATCAATGTATGCAGCTCATCAGTGTATCCCAGCTCATCAGTGTATCCCAGCTCATCAGTGTATCCCAGCTCATCAGTGTATCCAGCTCATCAGTGTATCCCATTCATCAGTGTATCCAGCTCATCAATGTATGCAGCTCATCAGTGTATCCCAGCTCATCAGTGTATCCAAGCTCATCAGCGTATCCAGCTCATCAGTGTATCCCAGCTCATCAGTGTATCCCAGCTCATCAGTGTATCCCAGCTCATCAGTGTATCCCAGCTCATCAGTTTATCCCACAGCTCATCCAGTGTATCCCACAGCTCATCCAGTGTATCCCAGCTCATCAGTGTATCCCAGCTCACCAGTGTATCCCAGCTCATCAGTTTATCCCCCAGCTCATCCAGTGTATCCCAGCTCATCAGTGTATACCAGCGCATCAGTTTATCCCCGAGCTCATCAGTTTATCTCCCAGCTCATCAGTTTATCTCCCAGCTCATCAGTTTATCTCTCAGCTCATCAGTGTATCCCAGCTCATCCAGTGTATCCCATCTCATCAGTTTATCCCCCAGCTCATCAGTTTATCCCCAGCTCATCAGTTTATCTCCCAGCTCATCAGTTTATCCCCCAGCTCATCAGTTTATCTCCCATCTCATCAGTTTATCTCCCATCTCATCAGTTTATCTCCCAGCTCATCAGTTTATCTCCCATCTCATCAGTTTATCTCCCAGCTCATCAGTTTATCTCCCATCTCATCAGTTTATCTCCCAGCTCATCAGTTTATCCCCCATCTCATCAGTTTATCTCCCATCTCATCAGTTTATCTCCCATCTCATCAGTGTATCTCCCAGCTCATCAGTTTATCTCCCATCTCATCAGTTTATCTCCCAGCTCATCAGTTTATCCCCCAGCTCATCAGTTTATCTCCCATCTCATCAGTTTATCTCCCATCTCATCAGTTTATCTCCCAGCTCATCAGTGTATCCAGCTCATCAGTGTATCCAGCTCATCAGTGTATCCCATCTCATCCAGTGTATCCAGCTCATCAGTGTATCCAGCTCATCAGTGTATCCAGCTCATCAGTGTATCCAGCTCATCAGTGTATCCCAGCTCATCAGTGTATCCAGCTCATCAGTGTATCCAGCTCATCAGTGTATCCAGCTCATCAGTGTATCCAGCTCATCAGTGAATCCACTCATCAGTGTATCCAGCCCATCAGCATGGCTTCGACCCAACATTTATTGTTGATGAGTGGAGACGTTCTCTGTGACCATCACAAACGGCTGAAGCAATCGATGAAACATTCCATTTTAACTGTTTTTGTTTGTGTGTGTGTTTTTTTTTTGTATCGAAAAGATCAAGACGAGAGAAAATGCGGGAATATTCTTGAAGAATATTATTTTTAAATACATAAATATAAATATATAAAAAAATATTAATTACATAAATATATTCATCATCATCATGTGCCATACCGGTTGGCGTTGGCGATCATGTGCTTCCACAATCTTCTATCCACAGTGCATCGTATCAGTTCTGTTGTTGACTGTTTTCCATGCCATGACACCAAGCTATCCAGTATTTTCTCTCTTTGTCGTCCGCGATCTCTCTTTCGTTTTATTTTTCCAGTTGTAACCAAGTATTCCAACTTTCCTCTTCTCATGATGTGCCCAAAAATGTTGATTGTTTCTTTCTGATGTTTTTTTAAAAGCTCCCTTTTTGTGTTGGCCTCTTTGAGAACTTTCTCATTGGTCTTTTTAGTTGTCCAGGGAACTTTCAACATTCTTCTGAGAAATCCCATCTCTGTGGCCTCTAATCGTCTTTTCATTTGTTTGTCTATTGTCCATAATTCGCTTCCATAGGTCAGAATTGGTTCTATATAGCACAGATGAGCTCTCTTTCTCATTTCTATTGACATAGATTTGTTGCATAAGATATTTTTCATTTTCTGAAATGCTATTTTGGCCTGAGCTATTCTGCTTTTCTAATCAATATATTAGTACTAAAATATTTCTTTATAATCAAGTTAAATTTTTGAAACATTTTTGTTACTTTTTTTATTTTTAGCTTTGTTCAATACTGACCACTTAAATATTGTTATATAACAGCAGTTGTTAAATTGCACATTTAGTCATGATTAAAATATATTTTGTAGACAATTTATAAGCGTTATATTAATTAATTAAAATAGGTTTAGTTAACAATTATGTAAAATATGATTAATTATTGAAACATGTTTAGTTAACAGGTGTTCGAACAAAGGGCGCCAACTCACATGACGCTGGATCATAACAACAGATAACTCAACTGTTGTTGAGTTGACGTAATGCCACGAGTTGACTGCGCTTCTGCTCCCCCATTAACAATTGTTAAATGTTATATGAACGAAGTTACTCGTTAGCTTGACTTAACGAATTGAAAAGTGAACCCATAGCACAGAATAAATGGAATCACATAATAAATGGAATCACAGAATAAATGGAATCACAGAATAAATGGAATCACATAATAAATGGAATCACAGAATAAATGGAATCACAGAATAAATGGAATCACATAATAAATGGAATCACAGAATAAATGGAATCACAGAATAAATGGAATCACATAATAAATGGAATCACAGAATAAATGGAATCACAGAATAAATGGAATCACATAATAAATGGAATCACAGAATAAATGGAATCACATAATAAATGGAATCACAGAATAAATGGAATCACAGAATAAATGGAATCACATAATAAATGGAATCACAGAATAAATGGAATCACAGAATAAATGGAATCACAGAATAAAGTATGGCCAGACACTCAGAAAGCTATTCTCCTTCGATGAACTATCTCTCCACTTAATTTTGGTTTTGGGAGCCGGGATACCTCTGTGGTTCGTGAACTGGACTAAAAAGGACAAAAGATCGACGGCTTCCGGGTTCACTCAACCTTAAATGGGTACCGACATTTTTCTGGGAAAGTAAAGCGGCGCAGGCGTAACACCGATCACATTACCCCAAAAAATCGTGTGCTGAAGGTCTGTAAAAAGCTAAAGGTCTGTAAAAATTATGGTCACTAACACCATATTCCCTATACGCTACTTGTCATGAAGGGACTCTTTACTTGCATTACTTTACTTACTGTCTTACATGTCACTCAAACCGGAAAAGCTAAATGATAGGAGCCAGATAAAGAGAGACACGCTGGTCTTCCAAGTTGGGGGTTTTGGCGTTGGGTCAGCGACGCACACATTAGAAACATGACAAAATACTGTGTTTGGCGTTGGGTCAGCGACGCACACATTAGAAACATGACAAAATACTGTAGAAACACACAATAAAGAGAAGCAAAAAATCAAGTCTTAGAAGAACGGGCGGGACTCTGGTACAAATGCTCGTCCATGAAAGACAGAGATGAAAGCCAAATGGAAGTCTCTGTTCAGATAAATTCTGCTATCACACCCAAACAATTAATAAGACCATTGGGAACATGGCGACGAACCATAGCTGATGAAATGATGGAGGCTGGCAAGTCCTGGCGAGATTGTTCATGCTTGCGCGAGATAGGATTGGGTGGAGATCTCTTGTGGGGTGCCCATTGCTCCGACCGGAGTTCAGAGGAATTAAGAAGAAGAAGACTGGCTTCAATAGATTAGATAATGAGAATGATGTTGAGTCAGCGCAACTCTTCCCCATGAAACTCGAGTTGAATGGCTTCTTTGATCAATGCATTTGTGGAGTGATGACGTCATGTAAACACTAGAACACCATCACCGATTCCAGCAGGAGAGCTATAATTATGTACCTCCATCGACACTCAAAGGCTCTTGTGTTCTAGGGGAGTCAGATCATATCTCACCGAACAATTCGGAAGTT